>PITA01002690.1:31881-155065 GCA_004023965.1 Spilogale gracilis | reverse complement strand
CAAAAGACTTGGCTTGAATGTAATGGCCAACAGTCTTGTGACTCAAAGTGTGTTCCCAGAGTAGCAGAATCAGCATCACCTGGCAACTTTCTAAATGCCAACTCATGGGCCCCACCCAGATGTCCTGCATCAGAATCTCTAGGATGGGCACAGAGTTGCTGTGTGTTAACACACTTTCTAGAAGCTTCTTATATGTGCTGTGAGTCACTGACCCAGAGGTTAGGAAGCGTACTTAATCATTTTCCATATTGCCTACCACTTTATTAACAAACATTGTGTGAACTGATTAACACTGCTACTCAGTTATTGAATCCATACTCCATACACAGTATGCATTTATAAAGATTCTGAGGACTGCGATTCCATGTGAGTAGTGATAGTCTGTCTCAGACTGTAGGACACATAGTGGGAATTCAACACATAGTTTTACTTGATTAATTGATTTTGCGAAGTCTTTTAGTTAACTGGCAAATCTACTTAATTTATCAAAGTATAAATTTCAGAGTACTTTATAGATATATAAGAGATAAACATATTTTTGTCTTTTTGTCTCAGAAATATCCGATGTTTGTTTTTTGGTGGGAGAGTAGGGGGGACTTTTGCTTATCTGTTTGTTTAGGTTATGTGTTTGACTCTGAAGAAGTGCCATGACTCTGAAGAAAAAGCTGAAAGAGAAACATAGTGAATAGGTCGTATTAATATATACCACACTGCAGACTCTCAAAGGAGAATTTGGTAAAATAATGGCCAATATTTAGATCCATGAATCCGAATATGCTATAGAGAACAATTACACAATCATTGTTTTATTTTTCTTAGAAAATGCACACTGAAGTGCTAATTAAACTTTAAGCACAAAGATCCAGATTGCTAACTTCGCTATAACCATGATTATGACCATTGTCAAGTACTGCTTAAGCACCTAGGATATTGGCGCATTATGCTATGATGTTGCAATTTATTAAAACTATGTGACATATTCAAGAGATGGGGAAAAATTAGGTATGAGTCCTGATTACCATTTTTTTTTTCATTTAAAAGTCTTTATTTACACTTGAGAGCATCACGGCATATGAAAAAGAGCTAAGCTATTGTGGTTGAATAGACCTGAGTGATTGTGGATAAATGTCTATCATCATAGCACAGTGTCAGGAAATTCCAGCACAGTGCTTATTACATAAGATGTGCTCAATGAAACTTATTACTGTTGTCATAGCGACGGCAACGACGGCAACGACGACGACGACGACGACGATGATAAGGCAACTTTGCAGGTGCATAAGCCGTTGACAGACCAACCCTCTCACTTCATGCTGACAAGTAAGTCACTGCCTATGTCATCTTTCAGACATATGAAAGGAAGCTGAAATGTTTTCTCTATCCCCAATTTCTGAATGCTCCAAAAATAGTGTAATTATGTTTGGAAAAGTAAACCTTAAAGGAAATTGCCTCTCAGAAACCCAAAGAAATAAACACAGAATGCCAGACCGTCACAACATTGTATAAAATGCTCCTAAAACAGACATTTTAGCTCAGTGGCCAGAATCCTTGACTTAAAAGGGGAAAATTTTCATTGTAAAGTGGTTACAACTTAATGGAGTTTACTATGAGCAAATTAGAAAAAAAGTAAAGTGAGTAAGACCATGACCTCTATATTTAACTTACTCAGATTGCTAATTCCGCAAGTTGATTAATAAAGAAGGTATGCTGACACATTTCCTAAAGTGTAGTCAGAATAATCATACAGACCACTAACTTGCTTTATTCTGAAAATAAATGCTGCATCTTAAAGATGTGGGTCTAAAACCACTTTCATTTATCCAAGGTAAGGAAACCAGGACGTAAGAACAAAAGCTTTGGCTTCATTAAATAGTATGAAGTTTAGCCCAGCTGCATCACTTATACAGTGTAAGCTACTTAAACTGAGAATCAGTTTATCTGTACAATGGGACTGATAATAGCATCTACTTGGTAGAATTATTATGGGGACCAGAGAGAATAATTTTACATGTGCCTTGCACACAGTAAATGCTCAATAAGTGCTAACTCTTATTTAAGTGACACACAAAATAAGTAGGACCAACAGTCCACTCCCACAAATCACCCGTAATTAGTACCTCTTCATCTTAATATTGTGTTGTCCTAGCCCCAAAAACTCAACAAAGAAAAATAATAACAAAGGGAAATCTCTTTCAGGAATAAAATTATGGAAATGTCAAAGATAAGGTTGCAAAAATTAATGATGAATCAATAATTCAAAACAGCAAATAAAATTATGGAAATGTCAAAGATAAGGTTGCAAAAATTAATGATGAATCAATAATTCAAAACAGCAAATCAGTATTAACTGATTTCAAAAATATTTTCCATTTCCATATAAAGATTTTATACAATCTTTCCACAAATTGTATTACCACTTAATTCAGAGTAAACCTAAGTCTCCCTTTCTTACAACATATACCTTATCCTCATTTTTTTTAGCTTTTTAAGCCAAAATACAAATCTAAAGTATCAGAGTTTAGCTTCTGAGAATATTAAGTGGAACTATTCTATTTGAGGAATACTTATTATTTTCTCATAGTCACGTTCTGTTTCCATTTTTTTAAAGAAAAAAATGGCAAATGCTTTCAGATTTTTAATTTTTTTTTTTTTGTCAGCTTTGGGAGAAGAACATGACAAAAGAACACCTCAACTTTGGGAAAACAGCAAAAGGCAAAAACAGATCATCACTAACAGAAGTGAAATTACACAGTAGAGCTGAGCTACTGAGATATAACTGATTCTGCCAGGATAAAAATGGAACAGAACCAAGAGATTACAATGAGAATCATTTTGGTACTAAAGAAGACCCCTTTAACAATGGGCGTGCATTCAAATCCTAGTGTGATCATTATAGGCTCATTTTCCTTGTTCGTGTTCCCGTGATAAAGGCCTTAAGAGAAGCACTGGCATTTTAAATTGCTCTCACTTGCTAAATTTTTTTTCTTCCTTCTTAGGTAAAATTATATTCTTATGTTACTAGATAAATGTTTTGGGGAGAACAAGTACTGGGACTATATAAGTGTCCAACAGTGAAGGATTAGGGTATTGACAAGGGAAGAGAAATTACCTGTGGACATTTGCTCCAAGGTCCCCACTCAGACATGACACACTCACTGGGACACAGAAGCGAGCAGGACTGGGTTTCTGGGGGAATTTCATCCTGGCTGCACAGGGTGTTATCCACGGCTTCCCCTTCACTACCAGCAGCATTCACACATCTGTAAGGCAAGATCAAGGTTAAGACAGTGGAGTGTAAATGCACTCCACTTCAAACAGTGGAGCGTAAAGCAAAATAGTTGTGATATACCATAGCTACTTCCCAAGGATAATTAAACATAAAATATGATGAGAAGAGAAATCAAGGGACAAAAAGTTTCTTCTTCAGCCAGTTGACTTTTATTCAGTGATAAACCTTATAGTTAGCAGAGCAAGAGAGAACAATGGGAAGACTAGGGTCCACTGCCATTCTTGAAGAACTCTCCATCTCAAGAGACCTACGCTATTTTTACGAAGGTCCAGCACAGAGTGATTTTCTTTTTACCGTAACAAATCTTGAAGGCTCTTCTTCTCTGAACAAATTCATCACTTTGTCACAGTGAGAGCCTTCCTAGTTCTGGTGACTCTCGTAGACCTTTCCTACACTTCTATCTCACATCATCCAAACGTCCTTAATCACTCACTGTCCAACACATTTAAGGTGATGGCCAAGGAATGTGAAATATAATTGAACATGTCTTTCAAGTATTTTCTGCATTTCAGTAAGGAATGTTGGTATCACAAACCGAAAAGCAATATGTAAGCATTTTCATGCGGCATTTGAACACACGGTTATACAGGCACTTGGCCTAATCTTTATTGGGCTTTGAGGTAAGTGCTGGCCAAGGGGAGATAAATAATCATGCTACTGATTCAATCAAATCAAAACCAAAATGTCACACCATTATATATCCACCTAAATGTCTTCAGTAAAAAAAAAATATGGCCAATATCAAGCGTTGGCAAGAACACGCAACAAGTGCAACTCTTCTTACTCCGCTGGTTGGAGCATAAACTCTTTGGAACACTGGTTGGCAGCACCTACTAAAGGGCAACATATACCTATCACATGACCCAACAATTCTATGCCTATTTACATACACAAAAGAAATGAGCGCTGAGAAAGAAAAAAACAGACTGATAGAAAATACTGATATTAGCACTATTTTTAATCATCCAAACCAGAAAAAGTCCAAATATTCAATAAGGTCAAGAGATAAATATATTGTGGTAAATGGTGGGAATGCATGAACTACTGTGACATGATGGAACGTGAGTGAAGCTCAAAAATTCAATGCTGCACAGAAGAAGCTAGACATGAAAGAATATACTGTAGGATTTCATTCACAGAAAGTAATAGACTCTATTCATCTATGCTGTCAGAACTCAAAATAGTGGTTACCTTTGGGGGAATGCTTGCTTACTACTAGGGGCTTAAGGTAGTCCTGGTAATATTTTGTTTCTTGGCCTCTGAGTTGGTTACACAGCTGTGTCCCTGTTGTGAAAATTAATTTAGCTATACTCTAGGAGTGGGCATGTCTCTGTATTCATATTAAGTATCAATTAGAATTTTATGTTTGAATTTTTCTTTAAAAAAATGTTTAAGACTAGCTACACGCAAGCCTCTTTTGCTAGGCGTGACATATAAACTTAGTATTTGTTAACAATAATTCACTTATTAAGTATTTCTGAGGACTGACTGTGTACCAGACCCTTACCTGGTTGCTGGGGTACAGACCAAAAAAAAAAAAAAAAAAAAAAAAAAAAAAAAAAAAAAAAAAAAAAAAAAAAAAAAAAAAAAAAAAAAGAGAAAAAGAGATGAGATCCCTATTGTTATGACACTTTTCTTCTAGTGATAAATAATCAAAGTGAAGATGAAAATGACAATGACAATGAGGCAAGTGGTGCCATTTGCTGATCTGATTACTTGAGACATGATGCCACAGCAAGGAGTAAGCATTTTAAGACAGATATGATGGAGAGCTACTGGTGTCCCCCAAATTGTGTGAGGCAAGATTGAATTAGCCTATACAGTAGGGGTTTCTTTTATACATATAATTTTTTTTTAATTTAGGAAAATTGCAGAGCAGTCTATTACCTTGTACAAAACAAAGTAACCTTTATGAGCTTTACTTGGCAAAGTAATGAAAAACTGTACATTGTACAAATGCGGTTAAGACAGAATAGTGTAAGATATAAGTAACGTCTTCCAATATAAGGAGGCATGGTATAGAATCATCTATGGACTTTAATTTCTTCTGTGGTAACAGTCAATAGTGGAAGGAGGGACCACAAAATAGCTTATGCGTCTTGTTCCGGACAACCTTAAAAGCTGGAAATAGCTTTCCTTCTTGCCTGCATGCTCTCTGCTGATGTTCTTTTATTATTTCACTGAGAAAGAAGACATAAGACTTCTGGTCAGTGGTGTCCAGTTGAATGTATGCACTAGTCTTTGTTCACTTGTAATATGTCACAAAAACAACCATAAAGTAATTTTTTTACAAAAAACACAAAAACCCACAAAGAAAACTAAAAAACTCAAGGTGGAGGAAAGACATTACCTACAAGGACAAAGAACATGGGAGAGGACAAAGATAACAAATGGAAAATAGATGAACCACAGGAAACTTCCCTAGCATACCAAGAAAGCTGAAATACTAATACTTCAAGGAAAAACAAAGAATGTAATTCCATTTACATCACAGAAAACATAAAAAATTCAGGAGCTTGTGGCACCAAATACATCTGGAAATGTGGATAAAGGTGATGCTGAAAAACAGGAAGATATACTGAAAGTATGCTTAAGAACTACCTGGGCCCCCAGATCTCCCACAATCCACAGGGTTAGGTGATGGCCCCTCTTTCACCCCTTGCAGGCAACTGAATGTTTATTATCTGGACAGGGTCATTAAAAGAGTCAGTTTTTGGGCTAGAGAACATGGATGACTTAAGGATGAGAATTATCACACTGGAAACAAGGGTTTAAGTACCAGTTAACACACTGGAAGAATTGTCACAAACCTAGTGGTTTAAAGAATGAAAGTTCTTATCTTACAAATCTGTAGTATAGAAATCCAACAGAGATTCCACTAAGATAACATCAGTGGTTTGGTAGAGATCGATTCCTTTCTGGAGGCTCTAGAGGAGAGATCACTTCCGTACCTTTTTCCAGATTCCAGGGGCCATCCACATTCCCTGGGCATTTCCCCTTTCTCTACCTTCAAGGCCATCAGATCTGCATCTCTCTGGGCCTTGCCTCTGTGGTCACATTTTCCACTTTGTCTCCCATTTTCCCTTTTGCATTTAAGAACAGTCGTGAATAAATTGCTCCTGCCCAGACGATGCAGGGATATCTTCCTGGCTCAAAAACCTAATCTAATCACATCTGCAAAGTCTTTTTTACTGTAGAAGGTAACAGATTCACAGATTTCAGAGATTAGAATGTGGACATCTTTGGGGGTGCCACAATTCTGTCTACCACATCAACAACCTTCTTTCATTAGGTTCCCAAAACACTGGCTGCCAGGATTATCTAGTTCACACCTCATTTATGAAAAGACTTTTCTGGGGGTTCTAACAAGCCCAAGAGTAAAGACTTAAAAAGACTGAAATTGAAGATATGCCCAAATGAAAATGCCCCTGCAGTTATATATCCTGCATCACCAATTTGCACCCCCATCTCCCTTCAACTGTCACCTCATTTCTACTCAAGACTCACTGCACAACTGCTTTGAAGCCTATCTGCTATTCTCAAGCCTTCCCTCTACTTCCTTCACGACTATCTCTTGAGTTTTGTTTAATCACTCTTTTAGTACCATTCCAGAAAAACTTCTTTTTTTTAAGATTTTATTTATTTGACAGAGAGAAACACAGCAAGAGAGGGAACACAATCAGGGGTAGTGAGAGAGGGAGAAGCAGGCTTCCTGCTGGGCAGGGAACCTGATGCCGGGCTCCATCCTGGGACTCGGGGATCATGACCTGAGCAGAAGGCAGCCGCTTAAAGACTGAGCCACCCAGGCACGTCTCCAGAGAAACTTCTTATCTGGATCACTAATAGATTCCCCATTGCCAAAATCAACCGGTCAACTGCCATCTTAGTAAATTTCTGAGAACCATCTAAAACAAATGATTGCTATCTTTTTCTCAAAAAACCCTCTTGCCTTCCCATTTTCCTGGTTTCCTCATCCTCCAACAGCTCTTGCTCAGTCTCATTTGTAGAGTTTCTCTTTGCTATCATCTATGAATACTGGAGTTCCCCAGGGCTCAATTTCTTATGTCTTTTCTTATCAATATATATCAAATGTATAAGCTGTCGATGACCAGATTTATACCACGGTCTCTCTCTGAACTCCAGTCTGTTTTGTCACAGTTGGAAGGCAAATTTAATGTGTTCAAAAGCTAGCTTTTGATTTTTTTCTCTCAAACTTGCTTCTACTATTCCTCATCTTAACAAATGGCACCATCATTCCTATGATTGTTAGGCACTAAAACCTAACATCATCTTTGATGCTTTTCTTTCTTCCACAGTATATAATCACTTTATAAATAAATCCTGCAGTCTGTACTTTCCATATATAATCCAAATGTGACCTTCACTCACCACCTTCATTATTACCAAGCCCAGTCCAACCATCAGCATCTCCCACCTGGAATGTTGGAATGCGTTTGAAACCTTTATCCCGGCTTTTATTTATATACCTCAAAATACTTTCTCTACATCCAACAAGGTCCTTTCAAATGTAAATAAGAATATGTCATTTCCTCTGTCTCAAACATTTCACAGCTTCAAGTTTCACTTAGAAAAAAATCCTTTTACCTTGTTTTAGAAGATGGTGTGATTTGAATCCTGGCATCGGCTATACAGAACACTTTACTTTTCATCTTGTTATAACAAGCTGAGAAGATTTCTGCGTTGGATGCTCTTTCTCCCTGGGATTTCTTTCTGTAGATCTTCATATCATTCAGGTCTCTCATGTTATTCGGATCTCTGCTTGGATATTTTGCTGACCAACATCTCCAAATAGTCTCCCCCCACCCCCAATCAATCCAACCCAATTGCATTTTTCCTTGGAATTTCATAGCAAAGATATTCCATTATATTTAGATGTTTCTCTTTTTCTCAGCCACTATAAGTTATTTGAGGACAGAAACTTCTTTCATTCATTTTTTTAAAAAGATTTTATTTATTTATTTGACAGAGAGATCACAGGTAGGCAGAGAGGCAGGCAGAGATAGAGAAGGGGAAGTAGGCTCCTTGCTGAGCAGAGAACTCAACACCGGCCTCGGGCCTCAATCGCAGGACCCTGAGATCATGACTTGAGCCAAAGGCAGAGGCTTAACCCAATGAGCCACCCAGTTCATTTCTTTAATCTTGTTCATTTTTTTAATCTCCAGTGCCTAGACTGCCTGATACATAGAATATTGAATTAATTATTAGAATCCAAGATGAACTATAAAGATGTTCTCCAGTTTGGAAGTTTCAAGAAAGAGAAGGATAAACTATTTTATTCATTATAACAGTGTCTTATTGAAATCAATAATGGTTTGGAATGCAAGACACCTAAAAAATCTGCTTCACATATTTAAATGTGATCAAATACATAAGGCCTACAACAGAATCTGCCACAACAATGTGTCACAGACTAGGTGCCTAAACAACAGAAAATTCTTTTCTCACAGTTCTTGAGGCTCCACATATTGAATCAAAGTGCTGGAAGAGTTGGTTTCTCTCCTTGGCTTGCAGAGGGCTGGTGAACTGTGTCTTTATTTTTTATTTAAATTCAATTAGCCGACATATAGTACATCATTAGTTTCAGATGTAATGTTCAGTAATTCATCAGTTATGCATAACACCAAGTGCTCATCACATCACATGCCCTCCTTAATGCCCATCACAAAATTACCCCATTCTCCCACCCACCTTCCATCGAGCAACCCTTTATTTCGTATAGTTAAGAGCCTCATAGTTCTTCTCCTTCTCTGATGACTTCCCATTCATTTTTCCCTCTCTTCCCCTCCAGTCCTCTGTGCTGTTTCTTCTATTCCACGTGAGTGAAGCCATATGTAGTAGTAGAATTATCTTTCTCTTATTGACTTATTTTGCTCAGCATAATACACTCCAGCTCCACCCACGTTGATATAAATGGCAAGTATTCATCCTTTCTGATGGCTGAGTAATATTCCATTGTGTGTGTATATATGTGTATGTACATGTGTATATATGTACACACACACATACACATCTTTATCCATTCATCTGTCGATGGACATCTCAGCTCTTTTCATAGTTTGTCTATTGTGGATATGTCTCTATGAACACTGCGGAGGAGATGCCCCTTTGGGCCACCTCATTTGTATCTTTGGGGTAAGTATCTAGTAGTGCAATTACTGGGTTATAGGGTAGCTCTATTTTTAACTTTTTGAGGAACCTCCATACTGTTTTCCAGAGTGGCTGCACCAGCTTGCATTCCCACCCACAATGTAAGAGCGTTCCCCTTTCTCCACATCCTTGCCAACATCTTTTGTTTCCTGACTTGTTAATTTTAGCCATTTTGACTGGAGTGAGGTGGTATCTCACTGTGGTTTTGATTTGTATTTCCTGGATGCTGACTGATGTAGAACATTTTTTCATATGTCTGTTGGCCATTTGTATGTCTTCTTTGGAGAAATGTCTGTTCATGTCTTCTGTCCATTTCTTGACTGGATTATTTGTTTTTTTGGGTGTTGAGTTCAATAAATTCTTCGTAGATCTCAGATACCAGTTCTTTATCTGACATGTCATTTGCAAATACCTTCTCTCATTCCGTGCATTGCCTCTTTTTCTTGCTGACTATTTTGTTTGCTGTGCAGAAGCTTTTTATCTTGGTGAAGTCCCAACAGTTCAATTTTCTTTTGATTCCCTTGCCTTTAGAGACATGTCTAGCAAGAAGTTGCTGCAGCTGAGGTCAAAGAGATTGCTTCCTGTGTTCTCCTCTAGGATTTTGATGGATCCCTGTCTCACATTTAGGTCTTGCATCCATTTTGAGTTTATCATTGTGTATGTTGTAAGAAAATTGTCTAGTTTCATTCTTCTACATGTGGCTGTCCAGTTTTCTCAGCACCATTTATTGAAGAGACTGTCCTTTTTCCATTGGATACTCTTCCCTGCTTTGCTGAAGATTAGTTGGCCATAGAGTTGGGGTTCTATTTCTGGGCTCTCTATTCTGTTCCATTAATCCATGTGTCTGCTTTTGTGCCAGTACCATACTGTCTTGATGATTACACTCCACGCATCTTTACACACTCTTCCCTCTGTGTGTGTGTGTGTCCTAATCTCCTTTTTTTATAAGGACATGAATTGGATTGGATTAGAGTCCAACCCAATGACCTCATTAACATTAATTACCTCTTTAAAAAGAGCCTATCTCCAAATATAGCCTAATTTTGAGGTACTGAAGGTTAGGACAATAATATGTATATTTTGGGGGAATGCAATTTACCTCATGTCAGAGTGGTATTCAGTAGATGTGTTATTTGTATTATAGCACATTCTGTAAGTTTGACCTAAGTATGGCTTAAAGGCCATCTTGTTTAAGTATGTTTTTCCTCAGTCAGCCTGCCATTATTCTGTTGGTGCAATTTATTCTCTTCAAGCTTTCCTTTCTCTCCTGAGATTTTGCTTTAGTAAGAGGTCTGGCTGGGATGAGAGTGGGAGTTCTCACAGCTCGTCCACTTGTTACTTGATAAGCTAGGTTGATGAGTCATTTCTCGAAATCATGAGAACAAGACACTGGAGACACAGATTTTAAAGAGAAAAAAGTCTGTGACAGCGTGAGCACACTAGTCCCCAGAGGAAAGGGGAATGAACAAAGTGAAAGAAAGACAATTTGTCTATTAGCCATTTGCTTGGGTTGATGATAGTTTCACCAAGGTCTTCTTCTTCCAGCACGGCTACCAGGGATTTTGTAACACTGGGACTAAGTCTCAAAAATGATGTGTATATATCAAATTACTGAATAAAGTAAGTTCACCGATAATGAATAACAATCAACATATATAAGTAGGCTCTGCTTTAGCAACTGACTGCAGTCTAACAGTTAACTCAACAGGAAGTTACAGGATTTCAGAACTGTCTGTTCATTTGAAACGGAGCTTCCTAAATCTCACAAAATGATACTCTGTGCTCATGTAATTTAATGGTTGACTAAACTATATTTTCTTCTTAATTTTATATACTAGCCATCGTTTATCATTAATATTCTAGTTTTCACTTGTTTAGTCCAACATTTATTACCATTATCCTCAGTTGGTAAAGAAACTCATTCTTTCCAAATCATTTTTAAAGAGGCCATTTTGACAAACTCAGACCAAGTGTTTCCTGTGCTTATTACTGCTCTATTTACAAAACAAAAACTTTAAACAAGATTCCTCCATAAATAACCCAGAATTCACTAAATTATGCCAGAGGTATGCTCCTTTTATATTGAAATTCATCACTATGGTTCATAAGTATTCTCAGACTGTAGTTTCTAAGACCAGTTGTAGAGGGTTTAAATTGACCTTTCAACGTAATGACATTCAAAATTAAGATAATGTCCATCAACTACACTACCCATAGAGCAAAAAAGAGACATGGTATCACAACCAAAATCTCCTGGTTTGTTAACAGTTATGGCTGTGAATCAGCCTGCTCCATGCAGTCAGCTTTCCCAGTGAAGTCATTTGCAGGAAATGGTAGGGATCGTGACTGCACTGCAGAGGACATCTCACCGTACACATGGCAGTTAAGGCACATGTACCTCTATAGATACTTAATGATGAGCAAAAGCCAGAGTATGCAGTATGAAAATCAGCGTGCACTTGGATCCACAACACTCTGGTTTTTATAAAAATGTGTAAGTTCCACTGCCCGGTTTCCCATAGGTCTCCATTTCCACACACCTGATTTTCCTAGATCGCGTTCCTCCTCCACAGCGCAGAGACCTCAGCTCATTGTGGATTTTGCATGGAGACCAGTGTTCTACAACCCACGAATACTGATTGCATTCACTGTAGCATGGGACTGCCTCATGCACCTGTCAAGAAGAGGAAATGAAAAAAAAAATTATGTGGAACTATCCAAGTTATATAAAAAGAGCCTATCTTTTAGTAATGCCTGCTGAACATAACCCAAGAACTATACTCTGGCTAAAACAGCCAAATTACACTCCCAGAAAGCAAGATGTATTTGGCTTCTCTGAAGTTACTGACTTGCCTAAAGAAACATACAGGGGAAATCAACTAAGACAGGATGGTATGCTTTCACAGAGGAGAACAAAGGACAGTCATTTCCAGCACGGAGAACAGGAATTCCATTACCATTTCATTTCCTCAGAGACCTCACACAGCATCTATTAGATGGTCTGGCTCTCAATTATATGGAATACTGTATTCTCTGATGTACTTTAAGATGTCAATTGAAATAAATATATGTAAAGAAAATTTACTCTTGAATATAAGAGGTCCTTAGGATGCATAAGAAAAGTGGTGTAATTTGCACCGGAAATTTCTTTTTATGCCCCCAAATGATCAATGCTAACAGGCGATCATTTAGCCTCCTGGGTATTGTGGCTTCATATGAATTCAGTTATTTGTAGGATGTTTTCAGAGCATAGCTGTAATACACACACACACACACACACACACGCACGACAAACACTGCTAGACTCTTAAAAGCTGGGCATGATTGATTACTGACTATGAATATTTACAATATTGTGGTAAAAACAATGATTACAGTAAATGAATTCTTAGGTTACTTCCTATGCACTTGTTTGTGATAATTTTTTTTCCTGAAATTGTATCCCATTAGGTAGTCAATTGAGTTTGCCTCCCTTTTTAAGACTGAATTAAAAATGCCTTACTCAATATCAAGAACAGCACTCTCCCTCAGTAAGAAAATGTTTCATTGCATGGTAGGTTACTCTAGATCACAAAGATGTCTCTAGTATAGCATGCTGATGAAGACTGATTCAACCTATTACCAAAATAGTTAATTAATGCTTTTCCTTTTAAATAAGAACTTACGCTCGAGTTCTTTTCTCCCGCTGCCCTTCTAATTTCACAAAATTATAAATAATGACTAGGCAGTGCTATCCAAACAGAACCATTACTTGCAAGTTTCCACTAAATGCAAGGGAAAGCACTATGTAATGGGATAATCAGAAAACAAGATTGGAGCACTGTCAGCATGTTAGATGGAAATCAAATGAGAAAAGGTTATTTGTGATACTATATCTTAGGAATCACAAATAATGTCAGAAACTATTTTTAACTGTTGGGTTCTACATGGCTCTCTCAGGTAGAGCACACAAGGAAAAGGAAAACCACAAAGTGAAAAATATGTGAGGGCAAAATGAAAGGAGACGGGAAAAAAGAAGTGGAAATGGGTGTAGGAAAATAAGGAATTAAGTAATAAAAGAAGCACATTTCATGCTGTGAATGCTGCCAAGAATGGAATGAAAGGTTTGGAAGCAGAACCTACATTAGAATAAGGAGGTAATAACTTGTAAGGGAGAAAAGTCTGCCCGACTCTAGCCTGGTAGAAGTAAAGAGAAAAACCTATAAAAATGAAAAGACATGACCCCACTGGAATAGTCAGCTGGAAAGTGAGCTCATGACAGCTGAGGGTTTAGCCACCTCCACTCTATCACAAAAATAGACAGAATTGAATTTGTGGGTTCATTTGATAGTCTTTTCAGTATGTATCAGACAATTTAAATAAAGCTCTTTGGCTTTCACATGAAATACACGAAAGCACTTTGTACAGAAAGGGGGTATATGGAAATATTAATTTAAAAAGTATTTTCTCATACTTCATGCATGAATTTGAAGGCAATCGGATGGAATACCCTGAGAGGGACCTATTGTTCTGAAGTTATCAATAAAAATACTAAGTAGAGCTTACATTTCCACCCTACCTTCTACATAAAAGACAAAATACAGAAAAAGGAAAACCTATGTAGTTGCATGCTGCTCTGATATACACATTTGAATGTCTGGCTGTTTATTTGATTTACTATTTTTACTCTTTATGCTATGCAATATATACCAAGAAGAGTAGCTAACTTCAGTGAAAAGCTATTGGAAGATAGGGAGCCTATCTATGTAGGAAGACGTTGGCTCACCTTTTTAACTAAGAGGTAAAAAAAAAAAAAAAAAAAAAAAAAAAAAAAAAAAAAAAGTCCCTCTTAAAGATTCACATGGATTTACATGATTTTTTCCCCCATATGTGTATGTTATTTTACTATTGCTCATGCTGTTACTTCTAGATGGGAAATCCGTACCCTGCTTTGAAAGCCCAAGTAAGCCCAACCCCTTCTACAAGGCTCTTCCCATGACCCCAGTTGACATGTTTTTGACACTCAGCAATAGTCTCAGTTTTAAGTAGGCTTGTAGTCAGACCATAAGATCAGGATGCACGAGTACAGGGGCTGGGAGAGCAGTGGTTGTTAGAAGCTCATTGTGTGTTCCTGGGGGAGCAGACATATTTAACTCTTAATTCTTTCCTATTTTTCACACTACTTTACCTCTTTTCTTCTCTTAATGTCTACTTTTCACTTTACATAATAAAGGTACTTTTTTACTTTAAATAAAACTGAGAAAATAAACTCAGAGAAACACAATTTGTACTTTTCACACCTAAGGATGCTGTTGGTCCTAACCAAATCCAGACCTGGATAAGCAGCATTTGTTTAGGTGACTACTTAAAAACTTGTGAGTCTTAGGCAGACAGAAACTAAGTTTCCATGATGTCTGTATTTCACAAGACATGGGGGATGGAGTGGGTTCAATAAGTACTAGTTGAATTGAAAGGGGCCCCGGTTTGCTAAATGACCTTCACACAATCCTCTAGAGAACACAGGTCCCAAGCAGAATGTGTAAGGGTCATTTTACAAAGCCCAAAGGACAGTAACAGGGAGCGAAACCAAAACCTTTTCTTTCCATTATAGGGCACTGATGAAGAACAGCAATCACTATGCCATCAAAAGGTGCTGTTTGATGATTTCATGGGAAAGACAGACTGTTCTTAAGAACTATGAGAACTGTCTCCTTAGACTCCTTGTCCATTAGGCATGGAATCTTTTTTCGAGAGAGAGATCACAAGTAGGCAGAGAGACAGGCAGAGAGAGAGGAGGAAGTAGGCCCCTTGCTGAGCAGAAAGCCCCATGTGGGCCTCGATCCCAGGACCCTGAGATCATGACCTGAGCCGAAGGCAGGGGCTTTAACCCACTGAGCCACCCAGGTGCCCTAGGCATGGAATCTTAATGAGAGGACTGAAAACAACCACAAGAGGCAAAAAAAATTCAACAGGCATTCAAGAATAAAAATTAACTACCCAGCTGGCCAATTTCTTTTCCTGTCAGTCCTTTATGTTCTGGCTATTTCATATTGCTATTTAGTTGGTGCTTATTACAGTTTTATAATGGAAATGTGTTAAAGCATGGACTTTATCAAGGAATCGTATGGAAATGTTCTGAAGGAGAGAAATGAGCCATGGGAAAGTTAAATGAAAATCATTCCTAAATGGCACAAATTAGGAAGAAAATAACAGGGTTTAATAGGGCCATAGATGCTAAAAATGCCATTGAAAAATCTAAATCCTCTGAGAGGCAACATTTCATTCTCTTACTAATGAGTTCTATTTATTACTTCTTCAGTGGGGAATTGTGTTTTTATAATTTTGCTAGTTCCAGAGTCATATCATAAACTCATTCATTGAGTCGGTCTTTTAATATTTATTAAATAAGTCTCTGCTCATTGTAATTGATCACTTTAATTGAGTACTATTTTCTGATACTCATCTCCAACTATAGACGGACTTCCCTGGCATAAACTTGGAAGCAGGGTCTCTCTGGAGCTCAGCAGATGTCATTACTGCATATCAGAGTCCTAGGGTTCAAGGGCTCAGATAAAGCAAACAAACAGTAACCCCGATAAAAACAAAAAGGAAAGAAAACCCCTGACTTCCCATTTTCTATAGTAAAAACCCTTTCCTCCGGGGCACCTGGGTGGCTCAGTGGGTTAAAGCCTCTGCCTTCACCTCAGGTCATGATCCCAGCGTCCTGGGATCCAGGCCTGCGTTGGGCTCTCTGCTGAGTGGGGAGCCTGCTTCCTCCTCTCTCTCTGCCTGCCTCTCTGCCTACTTGTGATCTCTCTCTTAAAAACAAAAACAAAAACAAAAACAAAAACCTTTTGCTTCAGTAAATCTGCCAGTCAACATCCATATAGAAACCTTCAGGGTGGAGATTTCCATGCTGGGCACTGCAGTTCCTTAGTAGAACCTGAACATTATTTCAAAAGCCCATCTAGGACCAGAAATTCCTACAAATCTGAGACAGGGTCTGTACCATTGGAAAGTGAGAAGAAATGGTCTGGGGGTGGTGAGATCAATAAGGCACTATGGGTTCCATTCTCCATCAAAGGTTGTGAGCTTTTAAGTTAAGATGTTCCTATTTGCTTCAGGTCTAGGACTCTTATCTCTTAATTTAAAGAACTTTCCCCTCAGCCCTTCTCTAGTTGTCTGTTTCCTCGCTTTCCTCCTCCAGCTTTCACACTTCCCCTTCAGAAGGGTTCTCTGTACTCGATCCTCCCTCAACCAAATCCTGCCCCTTTTCTCAGTCAGTCAGCAGCTAAGTTATGCACTCCTCCACTATGAACGTCTGAATGGGTGGAAAGTATCACATTTAGGCAAGTAAACTTTTGCTTCCATTTGTGTTAATCACGCCTTTATACCTGTCTGTAGAGGTGTAATGCAGATGGTGCTAAAGTTCACTCTTTGAGCAACTGTACCCACATGCATTACAATGTGCCCATCGCTGGCCCCTGGTTATCACCACCACCATATAATGCTGTGTAGAACTTTATAGCTTGTATAAGACTTGTCATGCCGCAGGTCATAATCATCAGGATCGTTGGACTTACACAAGGTTAGGAGAAACCCTATTTCGATGTAAAAATAAAGAGAATGTGAAGATGCTCAGTTAGTCATTCATGGCAGATGAATGACTAGGTTAGTGCTCAAACGGAGATGAATTTAGAACTCCACTCTGCTGATCCAAACAGTGTGTGGGTTTTGCCTGTTTAGGCAGACTGTCATGATCTGAGAGTATCTTTTCAATGGGGAAGATAATGATAATACTTATAAAATCCTAAAAAGGGAAAAACGAGAACAGAATTTTCATAGATGTCCATATAGTAGATGATGTCTATTAATATACATATATCGTGTGTGGGTATAAATAACTGAACAAGTACTTCATCCCAAGGCTTCAGGTATGAAGTCTTTTTCTATACTTTCAAAAAAACCAAGAAGTATCTCAGAAAACTTACTTTTGTGTTAATAGCGAGAGCATGACTGAGTCTTTTAGATGGTTGTAATTCTTTGTGTGAATGGGGAGTTAAAAAAAATTCTACAATTGTTTTTAAGTTGGGAAAACCACTGTGCCTATCATTTGTGCACTGTTGTGCTCAAGACGGCAGCATTAGAAGTCAGGTTTTTTCTGGAAATCTGGAATAAAGCAATCTTTACTGGTAAGGTGGGCAACTGTCAGTTCCAGACATGATTAAGTCTAAGGCCCTGGCTGTCTTCCTCTTCTAAGCCATTTTTCTCACATTGGCTTTTCTAGCTACCCAGCAATCGAAAAGATTTCCTGAGCATGCCCTGAGCTTATCACCATGCCTGGTTTGTGAGATTCACCAGGGGTTTTAAATAAGCGCTGTATGTTTTCTTTTTAGTTTTCACCCTAAATCTCAAAATAAACCTCATGATGCTGCATGAGTCTTATTTGCAAAATTTGGAGACAAATTGTCAAACTTTAAAGCCAGTGGGAAGTTTATTAGAAAAATAAAGGAGGTGGCTACATCCCTCATCTTCTAACAGGATAGCAGTTTCTGAGCTCCATGTACAGACTCCGATAACTGTCACATTGCACTGAGGGGCCTATAAAAGCATTCCCATACCTAACCTTGCCTGTAGTCCCAATGAATAATATAACCTCAGACATAATGTCACCAACTGCTCGTCAAATGAATGTAGGCAATGCTATGATTAATGAAGTTTTAATTTAACTTGAAAGCATTGCTAAATTTGCAATTGCTCATTAGAAAGTTTCTCAATCCAGGGTGGCTAACAGTGCAAGATCCTTATAACAAAAATGCAGGGAACTACTGCCTTTACATACAAAAAAGAGGAAAAAATGGACTAACAGTGAGGCTTGCCTTAAAACCACATTACTGTTTCTATTTTGATAGAGGGTATGTTGTATAGGATAGCCTTTTTCTAAAATGAATATGGAAGAATATTTCTTACTGAGGTCTAAACTCCAGAATTTTTCCCTTTCATTTTTCTAATGGTCTAAAGCACTCAACCCCTTACCTCCAGCCTGTTACCACTGATGCTCTTTTAAGCACAGTGTAATCAGAATCAAGATGAATATTCCACACACAGCTAACTCAGCTCCATCATTCACTCAGTCCTATTTTCCTCCCCACAGTGGGGGTGAGGTGCAGATTGGTATGGAAACAAAGACTAAATAACTAGGGCCCCATGCCATGCATATACTTCCCCTCCCCCATTCCCGCCTCCTTCAATGATATTACACATAGCCTGAACTTTCCAGAAGGTATTTTATATCGGTGGGCCACTAAGTCTTCATGTAAGACACCATGGTTAAAGCTCACTTATGTGTGCTAACGTAGTTTAGATTTGTAATGGCAAACAAATAACAATGCCTTAGTTGTTTTGTTGTTGTTGTTTACGCTATCATACTCTATTTCCCTGGTAGCAGATTTACGTTTCTTATTGTGCATGACTTAAGTGACTGTGAAAGCACAGTCTTCAAGTGAGCTGCATGGTAATGGACAAGCAACAAAAATGATGAATGCGGAGATCCTATACAGTGCATGATATTCTACAGTAAAGCACTAATGCACACATACACACACAGGCACTGACTGGACGCCCTCTGTGCCTCATATGTGGTACAGAACTGAGGGAACATACTGACATAGACAAGTTGGGGCAAGTTGAACTACAAGGCCCACACTCTGTACCTCAGCACTATGTAAACAACCATAAAAGACAGAATGAATGGGGAAACTCATTCCAGAGTTGGACTGACTTTTCCAACACCCTGGGAGATGCCACCCACTGCCATGCTGTGTTATGATAAAAAAATCATATGGGATTTTGTAGATTGCTCATAGCACGCCAGGAACTACTGTCATGGTGGCCCATGGGATTTTCACAGAACAGATTGCAGGTATTATTCACACTGAAGTGGAGGAAAAAGAAAAAAAAAAAAAACATGCAAATGTCATGGATACTTCCAGAAAACTTTGGAAAAGTTGAACTAACAGCCCTTTAGAAAAGAGGTTATAAATGAACCTTGAGGACATTATGTAAAATAAACTAATTACAGGACAAATACTATAAAATTCCACTTATATGAGATATCTCAAATAGTCAAACTCACTGAAGCAAAGAATAGGTGATTGTTAGGGGCTGAGGAAGAGGGAAATGGGAAAATGTTAAATAATGGGTATAAAATTTCAGTTCTGCAAGATGAATAAATTTTAGAGACCTGCAACAACATTGTTCTTATGGAGAACAAATACAGTACTATAAAATTAAAAATTTATTAAGAGGGTAGATCTCATATTAAGTATTTTTATCACAATAAAAAAAGGAATTGCATGGAGCATTGGATATGGTGCATAAACAATGACTCTTGGACCACTGAAAAAATAAATTATTTAAAAAAATTTTTTAAAAGAGGTGTGTGTCTCAAAGGGTTAGATTGCACCATGGAAACCTGACTAGAGGAAAAAAAGGTGCCTGCCCTTACCATATGTGAGAAACTGTCCAGGAGTCTAGTGCAAAGATTAGATAAATGGATGGATGGATAACTGGATGGAGAGAGAGATAGAGGAAAGTGAGTGAGTGAGTTTGTCACTTATCTGGGCTACAGAATACTACCACCAGAAATCAGGGGAGAAAAGAAAGCTTTCTTTCTCTGAAGATGAGAGTCTGAAATGGCAACTCCTACCTTCTGGCAGGTAACAGAAGTTTCATGGGTTAGAGGCATAAAGCAGAGATGAACTGATCTCAGTTCTTAGAAACAGATGTCCTAAGGGTATCTAGGTCAGAAAGGTATATGGTACTGTTTGGGGTTTCTCAAAAAGGGAAGAGGAAGGGTCTGGCCTGAGGCTTGCAACTCATTATCTAAGTGTCAAACAGAACTGATAGCTTGGGGGAAAGTCTTTACCTTCCTTATTGGCTTTTGATGGCACAGAATCTTGTACACCTAGCTCCCATTCTCAGTAGTTGAAACCATCATGCATGCTATCTCTATACTCCAGGATACATATAACTGTTTCTTCACTTACTAAATGCATAAAGCCTATGAAAACATGCCTAGGAAATCAATATATTTGGATGATAAAAATGTAATTGTATAAAGAAATGGCTTAATCTAAGTTGCACACCCCTTAGGCAGAGAAATCCTATGTTTGTGCGGCCAGACTTTCAAATACAAATGCACAAAGAAGAGCCCTAGTTAGGATAATCTAATAGGAACTACTTCGGATGAGAGATTTGTTAATCAGGCAAACAACCCAAAATGTAAATATAATCCTCATAAACTGTACACAAGGGCCCCAGTGCATACGAGATGAAGCCTGGAGACTGCAGCTAGCTGGGGTAAGTAAATGGGAAAATGTGATTAGATAGAATTTTATTTGTAGACAATGGGAGCCAGTAAAATTTCTGAGATTTGTATCAAGAGATATATTCCAAGTAAAGTTTGGGGAACATTAGTCACCTCAAAAGGGAGGGAGATGAACGTGCGGGAGAGCTCAGAGCAAAGCAGGAATGGCAGCAGTCCCAGTAGGAGGCTACAGTTTGGGAATAATGATCTTCCTAAGTGCTATTTCCACAAAGCTTCAACAGAATGAGGAAGAAGAGACACAGGGATTTAGAAGTGAAAATGAAAGACAAACATCAGTGCTGCTTTTTCAAATCATTTAAGATTAGTGTATTCTAGAACGCAGGGGCACATGAAAGCTTTCTCTTTTCTTGCTTAGAGAATCGTGAAGAAAAAGACCAGGCATCAGTTTCCCAAGAGCCCTAAATTCCAGGGAGTATTGCTAATGAGCAGAACAGCAGAAATTCTTGGGTATTTGCCCAGAAAACTTTTCATGTCATATTTACCATCCTATTTTGTCTTAATTTGGCTTAGTTAGGATAAATCTGATGTCGTGTATGACCTGAAAACCAATCTGGTCTTTCGAAGGTTTGCTCAGAACTTACCAATACTCACAGAAGGCAAGCACAAAGCCGGCTCCCAGCACCACGACCAAAAGGAAAGCCTCATAATTGAAGCTACAGACTTTTCATCAGTACCACAAACAAACCTGCCCTACTTTGAAATGCATCAGAGTTCTCACACAGCACTATTTCAAAGTCAATCAGGAAGTCAAAGAGAACAAAAGGGGCCATCAAAAATTTATGAATAAAAAAAAGAAAGAAAACATGGCCATTTTTCTGTTTAGTAAAACCAATTGAAAAAAAGGAGGAACAACGTAAGAAATGCTGACTGAAAACTCCATTCCTAATTTGGCTGACTTCTAAATCATCCTATCATAACAGGCAGGAGGAGAGGAGGAGATCACTGTATCTTTTCATCCCAGAAAACCCAGATACAGTGATTAATTCCTTACAGGTTGGAGCCAGAGAGGAAAATAATTATCAAATGCCCCTAAAGAGACTTTTCGCACAAAGAGATTATGTGTTACACACACACAGAGTGATCTTTTTCTTCTGTACATAAATGTATAAAGCAACAATTCTCAGACTGTGTTGTGCTCTAACAGTTTTCCCTGTTAAAAGACAAGGCCAGGCACAGCACAAAATGGCTTTTTAAAATTTGAACTCCTAGTGTGAGTCGTTCCATAATAAACCCGATGTATCGGGACACAGTTAAAGTGAAACACAGAGCCCCACGTGATGGTTTATAACCCAGGACAGTACAGTGTGACCTTTGCAGAACTGAGAGGCAAGATTGATTGGATAATGGAATCCCTGCCTTTCACTTACGAGGTGATAAATTGGGATCCTGGCTCCGATTACCACCCTTGTTTCATCAGCCAGAGACTCTTGTTAGGGACTAATTGGAAGCTGCTGCTTTATGAAATAAAGAATAATGTTGCAAACATTCTTCCTTTGAGGCAGACAGTGAGGAAGAGACAAGGATGGAGGCAGACCTTTCTGGTTCTTCACGAAATAAAAACAGAAGATGATTGTTGCAGGAAAATGATAGTTTAAGGTAGACTTTACCTAGCCTCCATTTTAGTAAACTTTATTTTGAGCAAAGGGATGACAGTTGATGGTAAGGCAGAAGTCAGGTGTAATAAGAACAAGCATTACTACATACAACACAAATAATGGACCTATTCCCGGGTACTTGCAAAATACAGGTTATTTTGAAGAGCTTGACAGTGAAGGTCTTAAAATGTGTTACAGAATGATCAGCTAACCTATTTACATAAAGTGGACATGTTCCTACAAAGATGGCCTGGATAAACAGTTAAAACATAATAATTACACCTACATGTGTGCACCAGTCTTTCTGGAATCTGTACCTAAGGCTTCCAGAAATCCTATTTGTGCAAATAACTCTCTCTGCCCCACCAAAATCAGTAAGAAGGTATAGAGTTACTTTGTCCCTAGTTCATACTTTGTGCTTAATAGATGCATATTGGCATAAATACGAACGAGTGCAGAAATATTTGAGTATGTTTCCTGAAGAGCCATACACCTAGACCCAACCCTGAAGCTAAAAATTTTGCCCTCCTTATAATAAATTTTACAGGAATTTTAATGTTATGCACTAATACTTCAAATCTAATTGCTTATAATTGTACTCTGGTCCCAAGATTTGGAAGTAGATACCCAAATGAATTCAGAGCCTTCTATGTTTTTAGGTTTATACGGTTTCAAAACCTTCCCGTTTCTAAATTTCTGATCTCTGAATATAGATCTAGTAATTGGACAGTATCACGCCATTTCCCCATCCCAATGATGGGTGCCTGGAATTAAGAAACATACAACCTTCTAAAAGGATGGCTTTGTCTTCCCTTAAAGGTGGGTAATGTTCAAGGTGGTCAGCACTCACCACCCTTGGCTAAAGGCAGACTCTGCTGGTGTCAGGGAGCCCGGCTCCTAGTGACCCCTGGATCTCTCAGGAGACGGAGGTGATAGCCTGCACAGCTCCTGCAGCAGCACCTTGCACGCCCAGGGCCCCTGACAGATGCGTAACAAATTCCTGTTGAACTAAACCACAGGAAGGACAGGATTTATGGTTCTAGATCTGAGCTCGTATCTCACTTCTGGAATGGGGTCTTGTTAAAATAGTCTTCCTTAGCAGGAATCACCCAGCTCTGGACTGATAAAATGGCACTTGCAGAGCAATTTAGGGGATGGGCAGCATCAAGTACTTTACTTGTATTGAATTCCAGTTCCCCATTACTGGATTCTTTGGTAGGACCCTATTAATAATGGGGTCCTCTTGGAGGGTGGCTTCATTTCACTCATGAAGTGATCCTTTACACTGTGTGCAAAATTATCTGTGGCCTAGTGAGCAGAGAAGGAAGCTGTGAGAAAGGGGCTTTGTATCAGGTTCTGCCACTGATTTCCTTAAGGGACTCTCAGGGTCTAGCTTTTTCTTTTCATCTCCTGACTTGAATACTTACTTTCAAGAGAAGAATAGTAACGACATGTGAGCTTTAGAAAGTTTGAGAGTTCACTGAAATAAGTAATATCTGCTTTGAGGAAGATGAGCATTGAAACATGGAAGTGAAGGAATTTTGAAGCCGAAAGTAAGCTATATGATCATCTAGTCCAACTGCACCATTTTCTTCGTCAAAAACCCACCTGCATTTCCATGCAGGCTAACCTAATAAACTTTGAATAGTTTCTAACACTGCAAGCTCAAAACCTGAGAGAGATGAAGGAATGAATGAGACAGATGCCCACAAGATTTACGCTTTCTTATCCTCCATAGCACCTAATCCATGGCTGAGAAGAGAGATGTAAAACCAGTGACGCCGAAGCGAGCAAAACAACTTCAGTCATTCCAAAAATAGCACTAGTATTTCTGATAAAGATACAAGGGGTATTGACAATTCCACAATCACATCAAGTTTTGACATTTCCTTTGAGCATGAAATGATTCCTCCTAAAAAGGTAAAATCTTTTTGTAGCTGAGACATATCAAGTGCCCTACGCTGCAAGACTTAATTAAAAATTATTAACAACTTAGTGGTCACTTACAAGGTAAGTGTATGAGGCACTGATAAGGAACAGAATGAAGACAGAACGAATATAATGGGAACTATTCTTCAGTAAAGATATGTGTTATTAGGTAATAGCGGATAGCAGTTATAGACTGTGAAACGGTTGAAAGTAGATGTCTTGTGCTTACTCATTCACTGATGCATTAATTCAGATATTCCTGATGTTCTACTATGGAAGACTGACCCAGGACCCCCTTAGAAGTTAGATAAATAAAGATGACACAAATCCTTTTCTTTTGCATGTTGGTAAACTATAGCCCATGGGCCAAATATGGCCTTCTATGTCTTCTTTTTTAAAAAATTGTACATAATTTACAGATCCTAAAATTCTTTTTTTATTTTTTAAGATTTTATTTATTTATTTGACAGAGAGATTACAAGTAGGCAGAGAAAAAGGAGGAAGCAGGCTCCCTGTTGAGCAGAGAGCCTGATGCCGGCTTCGATCCCAGGACCCTGAGATCATGACCTGAGCGGAAGGCAGAGGCTTTAACCCACTGAGCCACCCAAGTGCCCTAAAAGTCTCTTTTAAAGTATACAATTCAGTTTTTAAAAATTCATTTGTGAAGTTGTGAAATCATCACTACTACTTCTGATTCCATTATATTTTCATCATCCTGAAAATATAACTTATACCCACATTAGCCGTCACTGTCCACTCTCTCCTTTTCCCTACCCCTGGAAGCCAACCATTAATCTATATGTATTTTTTTTCTTTTGCCTACTCTGGACACTTCATATAAATGAAATCATACAATATGTGGCCTTTTGCATCGGGTTACTTACACTTGGCATAATATTTTCACAGTATATCCATGTTGCAGCATGAATAAGTATTTCATTATTGTTTATGGACATCATGCTATGAACATTTCTGTGTAAGTGTTTGCATTGGATGTATGTTTTCGATTTTCTTGGCTATCCACCTCAGTATAGAATTGCTGGGTCATGTGGAAACTGTTTATGCTTACCTGTTAATTGCCAAAGAGTTTTCCAAAGCAACATTTACATTTCCACAAGGAATGTACAAGGGTTATGATTACTCTACATTCGATACTTATTATTGTCTTTTTGATTTTAATTACAGACATCTTAGGGGCTGTGAAGTGATACCTCACTGTGGTTTTGATTTGCATTCCCTAATGACTAATGCTGGTTAGCATCTGAGCATCTCTTCATGAGCTTATTGGCCATTTGTATATCTTATCTGGAGAAATTTCTACTAAGGATCTGTACTCATTAATTAGTCTTCTCATTGTTGAGTCATGCGATTTCTTTGTATTTCTTGGATACTAAATCCTCATTGGATAGCCTCATTGGATAGATGATTCGCAAATACATTGTCTCATTCTGTAGGTTGTCTTTGCACTTTTTTGATGCTGTACCTTGAATTAGAAAAGCTGTTAGCTTGGTTGAAATCCCATTTACCAGTTCTTTCCTGTCGTAGCTTGAGCTTCAGGTACCCATTGTCTAATCCAAAGTCACAAAGATTTACAGTGATGTTTTCTTTTAAGAGAATAATAGTTGTAACCCTACATTTTGGTTTTTGGCCCATTTTTAATTAATTTTTCTGTGTATGAAATATACTTTCTTTTCTACTTGCATAGCTCATGTTTTTTTGTTGTTGAAAAATAAGACATTTAAAATAATAGAATGTGGCAACTCTGAAGACCAGCTTCTTCCCTCTCTCTCTCCAGAATTTGTTGTTGTTGTTGTTTATTTATTGACTTCTCTGAACTAATTCTGTGAAGTCTGTTTGTTATACCTAATGATGTCTCTGTCTAATGATGTGACACAAGATTCCCTTTAACACCTGGCATCAAAAAGTCTCCAGTCTTTGCCGAGTACCTCTGTGTGTGATGGGGTACACATATTATCATTCAGCCAGGCAGTTTACAACTCTGCCTTTGTGTTCATTTTCTGCTTGCAGGAAGCCTGAAGGTCAGCCCAAGGTGAAAGAATCTTGTTAGGGCTTTCGTAAGTATGTGTGTACAGCTATCTGCGGGTCCATGGTCTTTTAACTCCGAGCACTATGTCAGAGTTTTCCCAAACTCCTATGGACACCTTATTCCCTAGGTTTTCCTTTAAGGTTTTTGTTATTCTATTGGTTGCTCCAACTGTTAGCTGCAAGTTAAACAATTACCTCTGATTGTTTTGGAGTGATGTCCTCAAGTTCTTCACACTGGAACAGTTCGAACAAAGCCAGGTCAAGCAAAACCAGCCTGGTGGGTGGGTTCTTCCAGAACTCCAACCCTGTTCAGCCCTCTCCAGTGGTTCCCAGACTACTACTTATTATTATTTTTTATACTATGATTGTGGGCAGCTTCTTTCAAGAGCCCTATGCGAGCTGGAGTTGTGAGCATTCATGTAAGACACCTGAAAATATAGTAAGTCTTTCTGTTCTGAGATTCAGCCATTTTCCTTGAATAAATGTTTTCCAGATTGCTACAGCTTTTGATTAATTTACAGAGTCCTGAGAAACATTATTTGGACAATTTTTGCCAGTTTTCTTGTTGCTTTTGTGCAGGAAAGGATTTTGGGAGAACCTTTCTCTACTATTTCCACTGACGATGCCTATTTCTTTACATTTTACTGAATCACAGACATGCTCATTCATATGTCTTATCTACGACTGCTTTTGTGCTTACTATTGTAGTATGGCTGAGGGGTTGGGACTGAGATCCTAATGTCTAGAAAGTTACATATGCTTACCCTTTCTCTACATCTCAGCCCATTCTACAACATATTGTCTACATTATAATCTATATTAACCTTCCAATCTTTTAGTTTTTATGTTGTGGTTTTATGAACAAATTTTGGGGGAAATTTTCAAATGAGTGTCTTTTTGGTGTAAAGTTAAATAAAAATGAAATATACTAATCAATAAGATAAAGGATTGGTTATTCAGAACGAAATATGTCATGAACTAGGAGAAGGATGTATACTACCTTCAACCTACAGAAAGGAAATGACTTTATGTCAACAAAATGAAATATGCGGGGTCAGTGAGCTTTAAAACAATACCTCAAGTTGCATGTACCATGTAGCATGGCATAGCGCCCTGTGAGCACAAAGTTATCATTTTTACTCAGAGAAAAATGTTTCTATAGAACTCTAAGATCTCTTGCGGACACATCACATTAACAATCTTAGAGTTAAATATGGGGATGTGAAATGAATCTTCAAGGTTAGCAAATGCATCTTCTTCAGAAATTGTTTGTGTATGCCCACAGCCTAAAAGGGGAGACAACCTTAAGAATATCATCGCATAATTTTATATACCACTTGACCAGGAAAGCACAACTTGACCATGTAGATGATGCTTAGACATAACAGCAGGTATCACACTATAAAATTCCTTGGATTTGAAATTTTGCTATCTAACCCCAATTAATAGAAGGTTGAGGAGGTGTGGAGTTGTATATTCTGTACCCTCCCCAGTGTACAGGATCCAAATTGCCTAGCCACTTTATTTTTCATTGACTGTCCTTGGGAAACTTTGCATAGGAAAAAAATTTGGATTCTCCTATGACTGACAAACTCACTTTAAGTGTACTTACTCCTGGCCCCTAATGCATCATAAATATCACTCTAGTCTACTATACAGGTAGCCTCTGAAAACTTTACTGATGTTTTTATTATGTGACCACCAATATTTCAAAGAAAATTGATGTGGAGAGAAATAGCATATGGATTTATTAAAACTATAAAGGAACTTGAGATTTATATGAGATACTGATGTAAACTTGAAAAAAGACTAATTCTTTTAAAAAACAAAAAGATTAAAAGAGACGAAATTATTGATATGCTGAATACTAATTGCTAAAAATTTGGTGACCCTACAAGCAGCATCTCAGTAGAAAGCTGTGTATGGAATTCTCAATGCTGTTTCGAGATAAATCATGCACAGTGCCATCTAATTCACTCTGAAAGTACAGAGCAGATTTAATATCAGAAACCTTTCCAGAGCCTGATATATTCTGATTCTATAATCTTAGACTGTTATTTTCCTTATTTCATAAAATAAGCCAGGCATGACAAATTTAAGCAGGTATAAGTCAATTTTCTGGGTTTCTGAAGTACTCATTTTGCTGATATAAAGACATACTTTTAAGAACAACATATAGGCAACTGACTCTCCTCTGGGAAGATTTTTTTCTCCCATGTGTGAATAATGTTTTGATTGGGATTTACAAAGAGAAAAAAAGCCGATTTGTGAAGGAAAACATTAAAGCTTCTTTTCACTAAATGAAAACAGTAAAGATCAAAACAGATTGCAACACCAACCTGAGCCTTTGCAGAAGTCCATATTGGCAGTGCATGATAAGCAAAAGGGAAAGAAAATTATATATGCATTAGTTGAGCTATTATAATGCAAAATTGAAAAAAAGAACTCCTTTTCCTGGGTTACTCAAAATTAATGGCTTACATTTCAGCTAGAATTTGAATGTTTCCCTCCCAATTTTCAAGCAAAATGCCTCCTCTTAGTAAATATGAATCATGTCTGTATAGGACAAAGAACAGATGTATCTGAGAAAGTTGAACAGATTTTCCCCAGCTGTCTGGCTATGATAGCTAAGTCCTAAGACCAAGGTTTAAGGAAAGACATGAAACCTCTGAGGTTTAACTCAAATTCCCTTAGTATCCCAGGTACAGCTCATTAATCACAGCAGAAAAAAAAAATTGTTTCTGAAAGATAAAGCACATATTGACCAGACTCTTAGATTATGGTTTCCATGCCACTTGTTCCTACTGTTCACTCTTTCCCCACCACGAATCTTCACTCCTTAATCTTACCAAAATTTTAATTTTGAACTTACTTAAATGGCTATTTAAGTACTGTCATTTCTACAACTAGACTGTAAAACTGTATGCTCCCTAAGGGCAGGGCCACTATCATTTTTTTACTGTTCTACATCATTGTATTCTCAATGCTTATCCAGCACCTGGCACCGAGGATATATTTCAAAACTATCTGTAGAAAGATCAGTGAATGCAGTCCCAAGGCAATGTAAATTACAAATCTTATGATATGTCTGAAAAAATACAACCTAACTCCAAAATCAATTTTCAGTTTGAATTCAACTTTTATTCTTTTATGTAACAGATCAGAAATCTTAACATATGCAATAATAGTTGCAAAGAACTAAGTTGGGTAGATCAATTAAACATCCATATACCTGGTATATCTTGCAAATTCTAGTCACATTTGAATCAGTCCATCACCATGACAATCTATAAATAATGGTTTGCAACCAAAAGCAACTTTACAAACTTAGCAGGTGGCTAGACTATCATTATTTCAAAAGCACTATTAAAATGGATTTGCTGGGTATAAATTATATAGGTTAGTCAAAAGAAGAATATGTTCGGCTTTAGATAGATGTATAAAAACATTACAAGTGGTTAATGATAAGAAACTTAGGAAAATTGCTGATATTAGAGAAATGTCTGTTTTGTGATAATGACTAGATATAATTAACTCAGTTAAGTGAACAATGAACAATGTTCACACAATTATTGTATTGCACATTAGTATCACATCTATGAAAGTGGTTCATTTGTTTCAATAGTTAATAGTAAGTATTTTAATATTTAAATTAATATCACTACCAGATCTTAATGATTGCTGCTTAGGACTGGAATTTAAATTGGTGAACAGAGAGATTTAGGTGTACTGTTTGTTTTACTACTGTGGTTGTGTCAAAACCTTGAGTTTTTTTGACCTGTCCAGAACTCAGAGTTATAGTAGGGTTCTATGAATACAGCTCATATAGTTCAGGGTTTGCTAAAACTATTCAATTACAGTTAATTGCACTTCCATAGAAAATATGTATAAATATGTGGAAGTAACAAGTGCATTATTAATATTAAGGGCCAAGAATTCTCTCAATGAATAATAATGGGTAATTTCTTTAATACAGTTGGTTAAATTTCTAAAGGGCAACAAATAACAGTAATCAAAATAACCCCTCTGTCATTCCTCAGGACATCTACTGAAGTTTTCCAAAGCATTAATAACCGTATCAGATCTGGGAATGTGACTGTACTTGATAAACTCAGTTCTTTTCCAGAAATTACATATATTACCTTTCCTTTTTCTGTCTTTTAAGAAATCTTGGTATCATTATGATTTAATTTGTGGTTAAAATACATAATTTGGGATAAGATTAATCTCTTCTTATTGCTCAAAATTCTTTGAGATATTTCAATCACTCTACCTCTATACACAGTACTTTTTTTTTTCCTTAGCTTTAGTCAAACTGCTTTTGGCTCTTTCCATTTTAAAATACTACTACTGGGTAAATTGTAATGTATCTAAACAGAAACTGCCTACCTTTCCCTCTGATCAAATCCATTTTCACACATCTAAAATAGTATTCTGTCTTTAAAGTTCAGATCTTACTTGTTCTTCCTCTAAATTTCCCCAAATTTGTGCTTCCACACTACCCTGAATTCCTGAGGCTCAAACAGAAATTCCCACAGATTTGGAAATACATATACATTCTATGTTCCTGGATAGAGGCTGAGTTTAAGCCTGGGATCCACAGCACATACATCAGACCAGTTCAAACCAATTCACCTGACTACTCAAAACACTGCAGGACTCCCATTGCTCTGAGAACCACACCTGTGGTGCTCTTACTCATGACCCACTGAGGCATAAGTGACCCCACCCTGCCTATTTCTCTAACATTATCTCCAAGTCTCTCCCTATAGCTCCATCCACTCCAGCTGCACAGCCCTTCATAGCTGTTCAGCAGACAAGAAGAAAGTGAAAACCTGCTTCTGAGTCTGTGTTCCTCCCAGTCTCCTCTCCATTATGACCTTCTTTCTTTAGGCCACCAAGCTTCCCTTTGCACATCATTCTCTCAAAGAAATCTTCCCTGATTATTCTACTCCTGTATCCTTGTTTATTTCTTTCCACTACCCAGCATTACCTGCAAGTATTTATTTATATGCTTATTTATTTGCAATCTATTTCCTTCACTAGAATATAAGTTTCATTAGAGCAGAGCTTTCGGCTATTTTGCAATCAGCTCTATTCTAAGCCTATGGCAATAGGAGGTACTACATAATTATTTATTTCATGAATAATGACCTCTTTTACATTAGGCACCTGGTATGTCTTAAGCATGGACTGAGAGGCTTGGTAACTAAGGAATAAAAAAGCTTGGTAAAAAGATACTTTGTAGGTATGTTGTATGTGTCAATGTGGTCAGTAAACTTAAATAGGGATAGGTGTTAGAATTCTATTTTCATGCAATCTGATTTATTCATTACCTTAAATTACATATCAATGACAGTTAATATACATGGTATTTAAGACAGCTTTCTAGGAGACAGGAACATCTTTCCTTTTTATTTGCATGTGTGTACCAGCGTACACCCCCTCTGCATTTCCAGAGATAATGAGTTTTCAGCCAGATGTATTAATATGAATGGAGAAAACTGTATAGGCATGTAAATAATGAACACTGATGGAAATATGAGTTTGAAATATGAGCTGTAAGTAAAAACATCAACTGATTCAGTATCACATTTTACATATTAAGTATTTTCCATAGTGTTACCTGTATTTACTTTTTATAGACCCAGGCACCATAAAATTAAGTAAAATGCTAAAGAATATCCGCAATCTACCTTAGAAAAAGCTACAGAAGAACAGGGATGTTAATGAATAGATAGTTAAGGAGGGGTTCAATAGATAAAACTAATCTTCAATTCTAGGAGGATATATGAATTGAATGGTTTTTTAAAAATGAAATATAATTAAACTAGGGTAATAGTCATTCTATTTTAATATGGACTCACATGAAAGGATATGCTATTATATAGCTTTTATATTAAAGTTATCTGTTGTGATCATAAGCAATGTATTTTTTTTTCACTTAATGGAGAACCTCACAGAGATGGCAGGGACATATTTATTACTCACAGATCTATGTGTATGTTTCTGCATACCTTAAAAATTTGGAGAGAAAGAAAACTCCTATTGTTCAGTATATTTTTAATAGGAGGTACACAGAAATTCCCCATAAGTTTTGTATTTTGTGTTTAGTACATGGGGGTACAAATGAATTAGGTATTATATGTACTTTACAATTAAAGAAAGGGAAAAGTTGTGATGCAGTCATAACTCAAAAATGCTTCCTCTTTCCTTTATTGTTATTATTATTTTTTGCTTCCTCTTTCTTAGGGTACCTGTATTTTGAGGTCCCCTCAAAGACCAAATAAGAAAAAAAAATGCATTCTCTAGGAACCTCACCAATGATATTTTTCAATGAGTACAGCTTCTAGTTGGTCATAAAATGCTGTTCTATGATCACAATGACATAAATAGGATTACTGTGCATGATTTAGTAGCCACCACTGACTTCTAAAAACAGACAAATGCTGTTAGAACCCTGGTCATCATTAATCCTCTAAAATTCTCCAAAAACAGGTAAGAAGGTAGAAAAAGAAATGACTTTTTATTGGATGGTACAGAAATCAGAATGTAAAAATGGAAGAATAAACTTGGATCACAGGAAAAGGGGATATAAAGGATTAAGACAATAATCAGTTTTTCCAACGAGTTGGAACAAAACAAACTCCTCTGCTAACACTATTAATTGTGCACTTATACCTGTGTGCGTGTGTGTGTGTGAGCTATTTACATAACATTTATAACACAGTGCTTTGCATAGCACTGGACTAGGTCACTGAACAAAGCCATTTGGAAAGGAAGATCTAAAAGAAAGGAGTCAAAGCCATGAAGCAACCCTAACCACTAACCCGTGCTCCATTTCCTTTGCTTAACTTTTGCTGCACACCAGAACAGCAAGAATCTTTTTTTTTTTTTTTTAAGTTGGCGTGCTGAGATGGAGTGATGAAATTAAGTTAGATTATGGTAAATCTGAAAGTCATAAAATAACATGAGAAAGTAGTTTTTCATGCAAAGATACAGAAGAGAGACAAACTTAACTAGTGTAGGAATAACAGGTTTTACTTTGTATTCTTATTTCTATGGGACAAATTTATGGACAGTCATGTTATAAAAAATTCCAGCATTCCTAATACTAAAGGAGTGAGTTAGGAATAGTGCATTCTGAAGAAATTAAATTAACAATAGGGAATCAGTTATACTCAAAATAAATATATTTTGTTTTCTCCATCTACTATTTCTAGGCTATCCTGTTCAGAACTATGTTACTTCATTATGTATGCGTGTATCATTATATATTTCTATACAAATAATATTACATATCATTTGTATTACCTAAGACACAGATATGTATATGTATGCATAGAGATACAAATATACAGATATAGAAGTATATGTATTTATATAGATATATCTGTATGTATATACCTATGGTACGTATCTACATCATACATTTATGTATCTATTTTATCTGAACAGTATATGGTCAAATACCTGCCCATTTTCTTGAACCACATATTTTAAGATGTTTCAACTCAAGTTTTTAAAAAGATTTTATTTATTTGCCAGAGAGAGAGTGAGTGAGGACGCATAAGCAGGGGGAGCATCAGGCAAAGGGAGAATCAGGCTCCCTGCTGAGTAAGGAGCTGGAGGCTGATGCCAGACTCCATCCAAAGATCCTGGGATCATGACCTGAGCCAAAGGCAGGCACCTAACTGACAGAGCCACCCAGGTATCTGGTTTCAACTCAATTTTTAGTACCAAAACCATGTCTTATCCACTATTTTGATTTATTGGCATCAGACTTGTTCATCCTTATCATAGAAATTTGATGTATTAAAGTCACTCATCAGTAGTTTATAGACTCGTTTTCATAAACAAGTCAGAGTTTCTGCATTAACCATTATTAAGAAACTACAAGAACATAAAACCCTACAACTAACAGCAGAATCTGAATAAGAAAGACAAAGGAGAAAGCCAACCATACTCTGCATCTTGAAACAAACTCTCAGGGACACAAACAACATATTTTGTCTCTATTCCATAACCATGCAGTTTAATCGTTATGGGAAATAATTTAATTTCTTGCAATCACTAATAAGGAAATCTTACCTTAGAGATGATCACTCTTCCCCAAGGGCTGTAATCTTATCAAATTAAATCTAAGTTAAATGTACTTTATAGGAATTTATTGTTATAAAACACATAGAAACAGAATAATCTAGAATAATTTTTCCCCTCAATCTAAAGTTTTGCCTTTTTATAATTAGATTATCTCTAGTTTCTTCAATGATTAGTAATATCTAAAGTCTAAGAATTTCCCTTTTAGGAGCTAAATCGATAATGACTTCATTTGTTTAGAAACAGATCTTTTGCTGGCATTTGAAATGCAGAGCAACTGCCAGAATACATTTGACCAAGATGGTTCTAATGATACCCCAAGATGCAGATTCAAAATGGTCCTGAAGTAACTGCGAGGCTTGCTCATTCATTCACCAAACATTTCCTTAACACTTACAGTGCACTCAGTATTATGCTAAGCAACTGACTTGGTAAATCAGAGCTACTATTCTCACTCCCTTAAGAGTCAACTCCAAAAATACAATTAAAATGAGCTCTTCCTTTCAAGTACATTTTGCTCTACCCAATACACTCTTTCTGTTTATTTTAGAAGTGTTTAATCATCTCTGTTTGGCTATGAGCTCTGGAGTGTGCTCATTTACCTGCCCAGAAAGTACTACTTGATATTCTGTGAGAATACCGAACTCACCCAAAGTCTCCATGTCACTCCAGGAAAACACTTCACCTACTAAGAATTTAAAATAATGCTGAATGAAGCATAAGTCACTAGGCAGTGGTATAAAGCAAATGAGCATTAAGGAGAAATAGTCACATAGGCTCCTTTGTTTTAAGTTCACCTTTAGCCCTTGCAATTAACTGCAGGTGTATGAAATTACATGCAGATATAATTGCACCTGAAATTAGCTAACTGCAGGTGTAAGTGGTCAGTTGCACCCTCCCAAGGGAGTCCTTGGTTCATTACCTCAATTATTAGGTAATTACAGGTATAATTATATGAATTTCCATATAATTTTATTGCTTAAAAAACTCCAGTGCAGGAAATAAAATATTAACATAAGCTATCATAAAATTTTCATTAAGTGAGAGTGTTTTGGGGTTTCAATGCTGAAGAACTGAATTTCACACCGAGGGTTAGCCTGGGTGCATGCCCCTGTACTCCGTCACTGTTGGCTTGACTTATACATTCTCCCACACAGTGGTACAGCAAGAACATCTGAGTCAGTGTATTTTCTTGGGTTCAGTATCAAGTCTACATACCACCATTAAGTGTGAAAAACATCATGCTCTGTAACACTGCTTTCCTGAATGTCAGAGCCCAAGCAATGCAAATATACAATCAAGGGCTGTTTTGAGAGGAAAGCAAGGTATGTATCTCACCATACTGCTGTGGGACAGAATGCCTATATTCCCCTAGTAAAAACAACTTATTGTGATTTTCTTCTATTTTCTGGATATGCAAACAATGTATTTAACAATTAACAAGAAGATTCAGGCTATAAAAATGCTTTGTACTATTAGAAAATCTATTCCCAATACTGCATGTATTTGGATATTTGAGAACTGATGAATCTGGCTGGTTATGTATCAGAGTTCGATGATCCATGATGCCCATGCCCTAATTCCAGCCACTAAGCTCTTGCCATATTCCATGTGGGACCAAGCCCTGTTACTTATCACAGTTATGGTCATAGGTCCTACCCTTGTTTTCATATGCTTGAGTCTACTTTGTGCTCTAAAGAACCCTGTTTACTCTTTCCAGACCTCCTGGAATCCAGTTCTACATCCTGACCCCTAAGATCAGGGTTGTAAAAACGATCACTACGACATCCTTTAATTGCTGCTTCCCTGCACCTCCCAGCTGGGTCCAGAGCAGTATGGCTCATCTTCCTATCTTGGTAACTCGAAGAGCTTTGTGCTGAGAAAGCACGATTATCCAAGTGAGGCCAATGATCAGTCTGACTTGAAGCTCTGTCTTGTCATTTTACGTATCGCCTGGCAAATCAGGAACTATCAATCATGTTGCAGTTTAGTCTCATTTCTGTTGTGCTCCGGCAACACTTTTTGCAGGGGCTACAGTCTAAAGAGCACCGTGTCACAGAGAAACGTGAAGCCTGGTGAGTCCTTTCGCCACATCCAGCAATATCCCCATGGAAATCTCACAAATGGCTTCACAAATCAGACTGCAGTAACTTGTGGCCAAAGAAAAAGCTGTAAATCCATGAAATGTTCACTCCTTAAAAAGTTCAATAGTCAAAGTTATTTGTGAGACGTTGCATAAACTATATGTAATATACAGAGACATGTAATATACATATCCCTTTCTCTCCTAATGCACACTTACATATCATAAGTCTGAGACTTTCAGAAAAAAAAAAGGTTAACTTTTGTTAAAATTCATGTTTTTCAAACCTATTTTAACATGAAACTCTTTAGGGAAGAGCATATCCGATACTAGTCTTTATAACATCCCTCGAACATGCTCTGGAAAGCACTGTTCAAAAGATGCATTTGTAAACATGGCTTACTCATTTGGGATCCCCAGAGCTTCTTTACCTATTATTTAGTCAATAATTGACTATTGCAAAGGATGGAAGAGGTAGGCACATCTCTATAGCTTCTTGCAAGAGCAACAGGATGAGGTTTTTTCTTACAGCTCGGCACGGTGCCTAATGTCTAATTCTCTCAGGTGTACTATAGAACATGCTGGGCCACTAACAGTAACTTTTTCAATTAACAATCAGTATTGAGAGAGAGCAGTAAACATTTTTAAAGGCTCCTTTCCACTTAATTGTTCCCATACACTATGGCACTTTCTTTCCCTTTTAGTGTGAAATTGAATCATCATCTACTTGTCACTCAAATTGCAAACGTGGCGCAGGCCAGTCCTCCAAGTGCTGCCTTGTAAGTTAGATGGACACACTCCAAACCCGTGTGTGTGACTGTGCTCATCTCTCTTCTCAACCACAGCCAGAAAACTAAGTGCAATAGTTCCAGGACAATTTAATTCTTCTGATTTCAAACACTTGTCCTTCTCGAAAAGTTTATACTTCCCATCTGAATTTCTGAATTCTGCTATGGTTTCTCCAAGCACAGGTGCACTATGATATCCTTTACTTTCATTTTTTTAGAGGATTTTAAAGTCCTTAAAATATCCAGATTTCTCAGACATTTTATACTACACTTGCTGGTCTTTAATACTTGCTTATTCTTCTTGAAGGCTCAATTCTCAGTCATCTTCGTGAGGCCTCCCAAAGCACAGTGAAATGATTCAGGCTTTATCCTTCATACAATCATTAGCCCCTTAGCACATGCAAGCTTTATGTTATTAAATAGAATTTAGGTAAAAGAGCTAAGTCCTTAATTGCCTGTAGGTCACTGTATTTCTAATGCATGTCACAACGAATCATTCATTCTTCCTTTCACTCATTCATTCATTAAACAAACACCTAGACAGAACCTCATTAAATAATATCTAGATTGCTAATATTCCAGTGGAAGAAGTAAGGGAGGGGAAGCAGGTGACCATCACATAAAAATGAATACTTCCTAAAAGTGAAGGAAAGGGACTCTTTCTGTGAAAGTGGGAGAATCCCAGAAGATTTATTTTAATCTCTATCATTAGCAAGAAGTAGGAATTTGCTAAGAAAATGAAAAGAAAGATTTTTCATGTGAAAATTACAGCATACAACCTGTATGAAAACTTAATGATCATATGCTCAAGGATTGCCAAGAACTTCTGGAGTGGCTGGCATGCAGAGGGTGAAGGAATAACTAAATACTAGAAAGGTAAAGTCTGGAAAGTGCTAGTCACACGCTTCCTGAGTCATCCAATTAATGTGGTCTTACCCTATGGACCAGCTGATCTTGAACTCTGTTGTGTACTTCAGAAGCTCCTAAGGATTCCATGGAAGGAGGTCTACAGTGAAGTGCAGGAATGTGCATTTGTAACAACTCTAATGATTCCGAGGTTATCCTCGGATGAAGTTTTGAGAAATGCCATGTGTATGCAATGGGAAACCTAAGGAGGTTACTAAGTAGGCTGTGTGGGGACTGAATTAATCTGGCGAGTTTAATTCTCCATCGCTAGGAAGCTTTGGCACTAGATCAGGCAAGGGGGGGGGGTCAATTTTTAATGACCGTCATAAACAGATTTATTTATTTACTCCTATTCTTACCTAAGACAAGATTGTACCTGAATGATTTGTAAGTGAAGACACTTAAGTATCTTTCATTTGATTTAAAATATTCCAGTATGTATCACTCTTATTACACAGCATATTATCCCACTTAAGCCTCATAAAAACCCAATGAGGTATTTATTACTCTCTCTGACAGATGAGGAAACAAGGGCTCAGAGAGTTGAAATGAGACAGCATTACGCAATTCATCTGTGACAGGAGTTGGAGGGTATTATGTTAAGTGAAATAAGTCAAACTGAGAAAGACAAATACCTTATGATTTCATTTATATATGCAATCTAAAAACAAAATGCATGAATGAATGAACACAAAGCAGAATCAGACCTATAAAGAGAACAAACTGGTGGTTGCCAGATGGAAGGGGATGAGGGGAGTGGGCAAAATGGGTGAAGGGGGGCGAGGGATACAGGTTTCGGAATGGAATAAGTCACAGGGATGAAACGTACAGCCCAGGGAATACAGTCAAAGATACTGTTCTGGCATTGTGTGGTGACTGAACACTGAGTAACATGTAAACTTGTTGAATCACCATGTTGTACACCTGAAACTAATGTAGCACTGTGTGAAAACCATACTCCAAAAAAATTTTAAAAAGATGAAATCTAGGTCTATGTTTCTTTTTCCTGCACCATGCTGCCTTGCCAAATGACTGCAAGGTTATATCCAAAGTATGCAATGAAATACAATAGTTATCACTTTTCTGTTTAACAAACTTGAACATAAATTTACATTACTGGAGGTTAAAAATAATAGGTATCAAATTATCTTGTATTAGGATTATTGCTATTGCCAACTGTCAACAAACCAAGGACAAGTGGTTTAACGAAAATGAGAATTTATTAATTCTTATGCTTTAAAAGTCCCTGGTAAACTCTAGGTATCACTTGATTTAGGGAACCAGAAATGGCTCTAGGAACCAGTCTCTCCTTCTCCATTTCCTGACTGCTTTCTCTTTGTTATCTCCATGTGCAATTCCACTTATCCTGGCAAGATGGATTCCTCCAGAACACTAGCTTCATATCCTCCAAAGTTCAAGTATAATGGAAAAGAGCACATTTTTGCTCCCAGCAACGTCTGTCAAAGAATGCAGAAATTCTTTTGGGGTCACATGTTCATCCCTGAGTCAACTGCTGTATTCCAGGTCTACTCAATCCTGACTCTCCAGGTGGGAGTCTATTATATACCTTTGGACTCAACCTAGACTCAACACCATGGACTATGAGTGGGGGGAAAAAAGTTTCTCAAAATAAAATCAGATTAATGGTACCAAAAAAGGGGGTTTCAACTTGGGGTAGCACACTTCAGCTAAGAAAGGAGTAAGATAACTGACTGTGTGTGACTTTATATTATTATTACAGAACAATTAAACTCACTGAAGAATTAGAAAATATTTTTCTAAATTTCCTAATTACTTTAGGATAATAGTGTCAGAATAAATGGAATTTTACTTTAACAAGAAGCATGTTTTCAGATGATTTACACACACACACACACATACAGATTTCTGCAAGATTATTTGGCTAAGAATTGAATCCATTCAAATTAGATTATTCCGTAAATAAGTGAATCTTATTTTGTTTTCAAAATAATGCTGCTCCACTGAACTCAAGCACTTAAAAAAAAAAGCCTTGATATTTGTGTGCACATACAAACACACTCATTCTTCAAAGAGCATGATTCTTTTAATCCTTTAATCAATAGTTTATTCCAGCAAAAAAATCCAGTTTTTATTCCCTTTTGAAAATCATTTCTCTTAAAAAAAAGTGGAAGAATTTACTGATCTATCTCTTTGATGTTTTGTTTCAGATTGGAGCAGCAGTAAAGAATTCCTGAGTTTTCCTCTTTGGTGATATTTAATTTTTTTTTGTTGTTTGTTTTGTTTTTTGAGTATATGTGTTAGTTTTCAACCTGCTAATCCTTCAAACCATAGTTGAAGTCCCTAAGGCAGCCTCTTCTATAGGCTCTGACAGCCCCCCATTCAAAACATTAATCACAGTGTGACACATTGTTAAGTATTAATAAAATTAATTACACAAATTAAAAAGTTAATTAAACTAAAAAAAAACCTGTTCATTCCTACATAAACCAAAACCTCAGTAAGGTCATAGCCTTGCATTTTCAGCCTCTAGCAGACTGTCTTACAAATAATAATTGTTGGTTGAATGACCAGATGATAAACACTCACAAGGTAACTAAATATTTCATGTTTTCAAAAAGTTAATTCTGTTCTATCCTCCTGGATGAAAGTTTAAGAAGGGAATGTATTCAGTAGCCAGGTGTTTTATCCCTGCAAGATGGAGGCTTGTAGGGAACATGATTCTACCTGCTCTCTCCAGGCAGTATCTGTACTAAAACTGGAGAGAAGAGGGAAAAATGAGGCAGAGAACAGACACCAAATGGCTGTTGGGTTGGAAGGAGCTTGCTAGGCACAAACATCTGGAACTGAAGAGCCCGAGCTGGGAAACAAGATCCAGACGACCAAGAAGAGGTGCTTACAGACTAAGGAAGAAAGAAGCTGGCTGTAGGGTGACAGAGGTTGGATGAAGCTGTCTTTGCCGTGACTCCCAAAATAGGGATGTGGGACTTTATTAAGAGCTAGGAACAGAGGGAGTAATTTGGGCACACAGACACTTACTTATCCAGCCCCTTCTGACTCATTCAATACTTAAAAACTGTGTGAACTCACGGGCAGCTCTTGGCTCTCTAGCTTTTCTTCTCATTAGTTGTCATATTTTCTGACTGCAACATTTCCATTTGTAAGCATGGCACATTATGCAATACTGGCATTAATGATATTTAAACAAATTAAATTGCACTAGTATGGTTGGCCAATGTGTTCCACATCGATCAACACAATAAATTACAAATGCAAAACATTACATAAGCTGCATAATGGCAACATATTTTAAAATTTATCCCCGAGAGGCAGTTAGGCATTTCAAGAGGAGAACGAAGAATTGTACTTGGTGGGATATAGGTAAATGGGTATAAGTAACTATTTCTGGGAAAATGCTTGCCTAATGAAATATATGTCCCCAAGACACGCTGACAGGCTGCTTGCCTAAGTGAGGACGCATTAGCCATGTCCAAGAAAGTGGGAGCTCCGGCCTCAACTATCACCTGGGGCAGTGGTTCTTTTTTGTGATGTTAGAATCAACTGGGATGTCCAGAATCAGGGAGAGAGAGTGCTAGAAACTACACATGATGTGGGTCTTCTATTTTCTCCTTAGCAGTTCACATTAAGTATATTGTTTATGTGAACAGAACATTCTTGAGTGGTCCTACTACTCTGGGTACTCTGAACTTCCTAACCAAACAGCAAGTATGTATTTCATACTAAGTATCAAGGATGTACGAAGCATATGGGAAAATAAAACTTAGACAAACAACAAAAAGGACGAACCGACAGCAATCCCACAGAGCACGCAGCATGGAGTCTTCAACCGCACTTGCTGGCACACATGAAAAAGACAGCAAGCAGCACAACACCCCTCGGCATCAGGGAATACAAATACAATCCACAGTGAGATACCAGCTCATACCAGTCAGAATGGCTAAAATTAACAAGTCAGGAAACAACAGGTGTGGGCGAGGATGTGAGGAAAGGGGAACCCTCCTCCACTGTTGGTGAGAATGCAACCTGGTGCAGCCACTCTGGAAAACAGTATGGAGGTTCCTCAAAAAGTTGAAAATAAAGCTACCCTATGACCCAGCAATTGCACTACTGGGTATTTATGCTACAGATACAAATGTAGTGATCCAAAGGGGCACGTGCACCCAAATGTTTATAGCAGCAATGTCCACACTAGCTAAACTGTGTTAAGAACCTAGATGTCCATCGACAGATGAATAGATAAAGAAGACGTGGTATATATACACAATGGAATACTATGCAGCCATCAGAAAGAATGAAATCCTGCCATTTGCAATGATGTGGATGGAACTGGAGGGTATTACGCTGAGCGAAATAAGTCAATCAGAGAAAGACAATTATCATATGATCTCTCTGACACGAGGAATTTGAGAGGCAGGTGGCGGGTCGTGGGGGATAGGGAGGAAAAAAATGAAACAACTGGGGACTGGGGAGGGAGACAAACCATAAGAGACTCTTAATTTCAGGAAATAAACTGAGGGTGCTGGGCGATAGGGGAGAAGGATAGGTTATGGAAAAAATAAAAATTAAAAAAAAAAAGTGAACAGCAAAACAAACCAAACAATGCTGTCTAGGACTCAAATGCATACATGCTCTAGGGTAGTGATAACATTCAAAATATTTAACAACTTGTATGACTGTGTGACATAATATAAAAAACATATTTGGTCTCTGTCCCTGCTTCCTGACACAGAGCTACTAAATCCCTTTAGTTTCCTGAGTAAGAGAAGCATCTTTTGTTCTAATGAGGTAACTACTGATTGGCTACTGGACAGCCATGATTAGAAGCTAGTACCATTCAGCCCAACTTCTGACCTCTAGGAAAGGGAGAAGAGTTGTAGATTAAGTCAATCACCAGTGACCAATGATTTAATCAACCATGCCTATGTGATGGAACCTCCACAAACCCTGAACAATAGTCTCTGAAGAGCTTCTAGGGTGGTGAACACATCCATGTGCTGGAGGGCAGCCCATCCTAACTCCCAGGGAGCAAAACTCCTGTGTTTAGGACCCTTCAGGCCCTTACCGTATCTAGCTATTCATCTGTATCCTTTATAGTAATGTCCTTTATAGCAAATCAATAAATGTTAATAAATATTTTCCTGAATTTTGTGAGCTGTTTTAGCAAATCATTAGATTGGGGGGGGCGGTTGTGGGACCCCTCGACATTATAGCCAAGTCAGACAGAAGCGTGGGTACCCTGGGGACTCAATACCTAAGACTGCTACCTGAAGTGAGAATATCATGGGGTTGAGCCATTAAATCCATGAAATTTGACACTAATTCTCAGTAGTGTCAGAATGGAATTAAATTCTAGGACATCCAGTTGGTGTCCAGAGAGTGGGAGAATTGGTTTTCTGGGGGAAAGCACCCACACACATTTGGTGACAGAAGTGCTGTGGACAACCAGTTTTCCTTTAGGCTACTATGCACACATCAGAGGTCGCCAAACAATCGGAGGGGGTAGCGCTTGGTGAGCTGGGCAGGTACAGATCCCCAGAATGTCAGTGCGAAGAGGTGGGCTCCCCCAGCGGCAATGACCAAGGGTTGGCTGCTGAGCCCACACCACTGCAGGCCCATTTCCTGAGGGGACAGACATTCTTTTCAGAACAGAATCTGAAGTCTTTGAGAGTTGGGGCTGTTTCTTACTTGACATTTAGTACAGGGAAGTTGATCTCAGAACACTGGCTTGACGAACGTGAACGAGAATGCAGCAGGCACCTCTGAACACTGCACTGCAGACGTTTGCTCTGGACTGTGCAGGAAAGTGATGAGGCACCCTGTACTCCAGCATAGCCTGGACCTAGTGAGCAGGAAGGAAGAATGAACAGTGAGCTCTAACGAGCATGGTCCCTGCGCTCCGCCAGCCAAGCAGCAATGCTAGTGGGCCATGGCAGAGAGGGCAAGGAGCCAGTTCCACATGAGGGCCTTCTTCATGAGTTGGAAAATGTCTCTTAGGCTATCTGTAAAGCCTCCCCAAGCCGGGTTGGGGTTTTCCAGTGGCTTACTGAGTATCTATTAGTATCTCAAGGCATTCTTTGAAAATGAGGTTTGGATGCCAAATGTTCTGACATTTTGACAGGCTACAGAAACTCAAAGCAGTAGGACTTTGTGTTGTTGCTGTTGTTTGGGTTTCAGTGCAGAAAACACACATGTAGTTTCCCGCAGTAGACTGTAAATGGGATTGGATGAAATCCAGAAATTGATTAGTCGACAATTTTAATGGGGAAAAAAATCCATCAACAACTACCTTGACATAAAATTAAATTCTTCCAATGTATTTTTTTAAGGTAAGAAATGTGCTGAGAACTTACTTGTCCAGAATATAGCAGTGTCTTTCAATCATGGCTTCACCAACGTTGAGCTTACCAAGAGTGTGCCCTAGAGATCTGTGAGTGGAAGTTGCAAGTACTAGGTTGGAGGCTGACTAAACAGCATAATGGATTAACCATGACTGGCTCAGACTCATCTTGATGAACTCAGTGTGCTTGGATGTATAACTGATCTCACAGACTTGGGTTCTATGAACATGAAAAAAAAGGAACAGAAGGAAGAATAGCTATGGGGCAGGCAACCAACTGCATCTTCCACGTACTCCAAGTATTTAAAATTGTTCTTAGAAATTTTCAGAGTGAGATGGGAAACTTCCCAGAGCACAGTTTGAAAATAAAAGTATTTATCATACCAAGTCAGCTAGTACCCTTCCTATTTAGTGTGGGTACAACACACAAATGTAACTGGCAATGACTGAGAAAAATGTGGGATTGGATTCAATAATTCTTAAGCTTCTTTCTATCTTTAAAAGCCCAGGATTCGGGGCGACTGGGTGGCTCAGTTGGTTAAGCGACTGCCTTCGGCTCAGGTCATGATCCTGGAAACCCGGGATCGAGTCCCACATTGGGCTCCCTGCTCGACGGGAAGCCTGCTTCTCCCTCTCTCGCTCCCCCTGCTTGTGTTCCCTCTCTTGCTGTGTTTCTCTCTGTCAAATAAATAAAATCTTAAAAAAAAAAAAAAAAAAAAGCCCAGGATTCAAGACACCATGGGAAACTCTAAATGTGAGAAGAAACAGAGCTTTCTCGCCCTGAAAATATAATATTATAGAGACATATCGGGGCACACAGGAAATATTTGAAGATGGTTTTGACATCTAAAATAGTTGTGACAATAAGTGAACTTTGAAGTAGTGATAGAAGGGGCTATTAATAAAATAACAACTGCAACCTGTAATCACATGAGTGAATATATGCAAAGTCCATTTCTATGTGTGTGAATCCAAAATAATATATATATATTCTCATACTGGTCTAAGGAAAGTCTATCAGTCCTTGAAGCATTTTTAGGTTGTGGCATTTATGATGTCAAATATTAATCCTCCAGAATATTCATTCAAACTACACATTTCTGTTTAGTAGCCACTACGTGAACTACTCTTCACCAGGTGTTAGGGATATTTAAAGATGAATGAGATGCAATCCTTGCCATCAGACAGATAAACAACTAGTTTGCATGCGATCACCCAACACAAATGGTAGTAACTGGCAGACTCTTATGCAGAAATGATCTCTCCAGAGCCAATATGTACCGTGTCATAACATCATTCTGAGTGCTATATTCTGCTCTGTTGAAAGACTTCTAATCCCATTCTCCTTTGTTCTCATTCATGTAGCAGGTAGGTTTGCTACAAAACTTTGCTCTTGTAAAGCTGGTCTATAACAATGGCAATGAAGCAATACATAGCAGTGGAAAGCTTGTAGCCAAAGGGGTTGCATATAAGGTTTGCTAAGTGCTAAGGAATGTCATAGTTGTCCCACCCTATTCTTCCCTCTACATTAAAAAAAAAGGGGAGGAGGGATTCAGAATCATTCTTTTCCCTCACCAGCAATTCATTCAACAAACATCTATCAAGCACTTCCTATGCAGCAAGAAATATGTTAAACACAAAAAAGTAAATGAAGTTCCAAGGCAGTGGTTGCAAGACAGCCACAACTTTGAGGAATTTCTGGGTTACCATTCCATTTTCGAGATAAACAGATCGAGACGCACTGCCTGACTCACTCATTTTACAAAAGAAGCAAGTACAAAACTAGGGATTAAGATCAGGTGTCTTATACCTAAATGCTGCTTACACAGGTTATCCACGGGCGTTACTGCACCAAGAAGGGTAAAGTGCAGGACCACCCAGGACGTGTGGACTGTGCTTCCTGACAATCAGGGAGACTCTGGAGCACTGAGTGCCTTGTGTTTGAACGTAACACAGAACATGAAGAGAGGGAACTCCACGGCTCGGGGACACATGCCAGCCAAGCCTGGCCCCGCTTATGGACATCCTACAACTGACAGGCCCTCTCATGCTCTACTGTGTGACACACTGACCATATGCTAGGAACACTCCTGCTCTGTGGGGAGCCAGATGGTCAGAGAAATCTCAAAAGCCAGGCAGATGCCAGCAACCCCTCTACTGTCCCTGATCTACCAGACACAGGCTTGCCAGCTGGCATCTCTGCCTCCCCCAACCAGGCTCTGATCACAGAAAACAAACAGGGCTGACACACTAACAGCTCTATTCCTCTATCAGCACAGCTCTGCCGGCGAGAGATGAATTAATGGCCAAAGGAACAGGTCCAGAAAGGAGGCAAAGAGGCATGGGATGAGTATGCTTGTGCCTTCCTCTGGGTTGCTTTTCCTTAGACAAGCCTATGATGCACTTTGCAGGGCCTACCATAAATTATTTATTGTGTCATCCCCCTACTCATTCGAGCACAAGCTTCTCAGTGACAGCAGTGGTCTCACTGACCTCAGCCGTCAGAACTCTTCCCTGGCACAGTGACTGGCACAGGGTGAGCCCTCAACAAATATGTTTTGCTATTTGTGTTAAGAATGATGCTGTGGTCATGAGTGGGGATAGAATACGTATTAAATAAGGGTGAGGAAACTTACATAATGTGGGGTCCTTAGATCCCAGGAACACCTCCTTCCCACCTAGAAAGTCATACAAATTACACTTCATCCTGATTTGCCCCCACCGCCAGTGACGCTGAACAGAAGCCCAGCCCCAGCCCCGCTCCTGCTCAGCAAATGATTAGAAATGGGGAGGGGGCTAATATTTTGCTTCTCTCTGACCACAGACTTCACCACACATAACTTTTGAACAATTTGGAGGTGTGTTCAAAGTCTAAGTGCTGATGATTTTTAAGCACTCATCATGATTCATCCAGCATATTAAATTATCACATGTTAACTCTAGGAATTTCATCACCCTCTAGCATTATGAAAGCAATAACAGCAATTTAATATGAAGCGTTGCCATGCTTATTGGTTTTCTAGTACATATACTATGCCACAAAGATACTAAAGATGAAAGTACCTTGTACCAAATGAATGTATGAACGGACTGGTTAAAAAGGAAATCAAGCAAGAAATGACCTTACTATTCTTACAAGTGCTCCTACTGCCACAGTACCTACTGAGGAGTCTTCAGACTTAAAATATACTTAGTATTTATAGGCTTCTTTGTTTTACACATTTAATGCATCTAATGGAGCGCTGAGGATTAATTTCATTTCTGGATTCAGCTTCCCTCACATAAACCGAGTAACTAGTTCACTTATACCTCATTTGTTTCTCTGTCAAATAGGGGTGCTTCAACATACTAATGAAGACGATTATTATATGGATAGAGCACTTCTCCTAGTATCTGGCATATGGTTCGCATTCAATCACAATTAGATTTTCGTAGTCATAGCAGATGCCCTTATCATCACCATCATAATCTTTGATGAAACAGAGGAATAATGTTGGATGAGACTTTAAGAGAATAAACTGATCCACACTCTCCTTTTTCCTTAGAGAAGCCACACTCTAATAGCTAGTGTGTTATCAAGGTCACCCCCAAAATTGGAGAAAAATAAAAATAAGCATGCATCCTAACTCTAAATCTAGAGCTTTTATACCAACTATTAAAAAATGTACACCATTTTTAGGTTAAGTATATCAGACAATATCAGAAACAGGGACTCTTTACCTCTTAGCATCTCCCCTGCAAAGTCCTACGAGAAGGCTCTCATTCCCACAGATGGGCTCTCTGTTTGTCTCTGTTCAGCTGCCTTTTAATGTCAGAAAGGAAAGGTTAGTATGCAGTGAAAAGCTTTGATACTCTTTTGCTAACATTCTCTCAATCTCTGAGGTATGTCCTCTCTTAAAAGTTCCAGTGCTGAAGTAAAGTTGCTGTTCTTATATTTTAAGTATTTATTAAATTTATTTAACCTATTTAAGCAATGTATAAAGATTTTAAGTGCATTTTATTTGAATTTTGATATAATATGTAACAAATTTGTAAAACTTGGAAAAATACAAAGACAGAGCATTGCCTTCTCAGTTTCCAGGTGAACGGAGTAGTGTTCTGATAATTCCTTATGGCCTTTAATTGACGCGACATACAATACAGCACAGATCACATACGCTGTCCTATGTATCAGCAGTAAGGAAGGATGCAAGGTCAACTTTGAGTCATTCATCAATTCTCAGTTGGTGTTCAGTGGGAAATGTTATCAATAACGAAGAGATAGGTATAGAGAGGGTAGGAAAAAGAAAAAGGAAAAAAAATGTACGAGCACAGAGAGAGAGTAACCAAATTACTACTTGGAGACATATAAAAATTGTATTTTACAAAGGTAAATGGAATGTTATAGTCATTTCCTGTGTCTGACACAATTTACGTCTCCTCTCAGAGCCTCTCGATATCCCCCGTCTCCCACTCCTCCAGCTTTGACAGGAGACTCCCACCTTCCATCGCTGCCACACCTGTAAACTCTGTTCCTTGCCCAGACGACCTCGATGAAGTGTCCAGTTTTAGAATAGCCCTAACCCCTGCTTCCTCTAGCTTTGCCTCAGAATGTTTTCCATGGTACCCTGAGTAAAACAGAAGGCAAGAAAATCACTCTTAATGAAAAATTTACCTGAGTTAAATTAGGTTTGTTAAATTTATATAAGATTTCTGTTAGATTTAATATGTAACTATCATACTTTAAAAGTGGCTGAAGGCTTGGAATTTACCAAAGGCAGTGTATTTATGCCTACTTGCAATATTTGCATCTAGTTTTTTCTAATATAAATTATTAGGAGATTATATCTTTTCTGTTCCATTGACCAAACCTAATTTTTTATGTGAAGCTGAATCCTATTCTCTTCCTCTAACTCCAATGAAAATAACAATACTATAGAGAAATCACCAATTTTTCAAGTTACTTTGTTATGCCCTTTCAGATATATGTTGCAGTAAAACTTCATATCTCCCCCAAATTCTCTATTTCACATAACTCATGCAGAATCACAACGTAACCTGCTGCTCATTATTATTTGACTGATTGACTACACTAAGTTTGGGTTATGAACTAGAGAAACAAACGACATTGTTAAAAATATGAGAAACAGGGGCGCCTGGGCGGCTCCGTCGGTTGGGCGACTGCCTTCGGCTCAGGTCATGATCCCGGCGACCCGGGATTGAGTCCCACATCGGGCTCCCTGCTTGGTGGGAAGCCTGCTTCTCCCTCTCTCACTCCCCCTGCTTGTGTTCCTTCTCTAGCTGTGTTTCTCTCTGTCAAATAAATAAAATCTTTAAAAATATATATATATATATATATGAGAATATATATATATATATATGGGAAACAGGCCTTGATGGCTTAAGGAACCTTGAGCTCTTCAATGCCGGAAAGCTTGAGGAAGACACGGCGAAATAGGATAGATTTATATAGTATACTCTTCTGAGGTTTTCAGTGGTGTTGCTTAAACACTCAGTGTCTGTTTTTTTTTTGTGTTTTTGTTTTTGTTTTTTGACATATAATTCAGCCAGTGTCAGAAGGTGAGTAATAGTCCTTGAGTTTTGATATTATTCTAGGTTTGTTTCTTAAATGCTATGAAAGAAGAGACCCTGTATGCTGGTGATTATTCCAGAATGCCTGAATTTATTAATTTTAAGATTTTACTTATTTATTTGACAGAAAGAGCACAAGCAGGAGGAGTGGCAGGCAGAAGGAGAGGGAGAAGCAGGTTCCCTACTGAGGGATATGGGGCTGGATCCTAGGAACTTGGAATCATGACCTGAGTGGAAGATAGACACTTAATTGACTGAGGAACCCAGGTGCCCCCAAAATGCCTGCATTTAATTCCTGGTTCTGCTATTTAGTAGCTAGAAGATCTTAGGCAAGACATTCATTCTGTTTGTGCTTAGTTTACTCATCTAAAATGAAGTCAATAATAATGTTGCCTCACAGGAGTGCTGTGCAGATAAAATACATGATTACACAAGATTAAGAATTGTGCCTGCCTTAAGTTAATCTTTACATACATAAAATCTTTTACCATAGACTTCAAGATCGTTTAAAAGTCTGTTTAAAAGACTTTTAAATGAAAAACATTTATTTCAAGGGAAAAAAAAAACCCAACAAAACCTACGTACATACAGATTCCATGACTGATTTCAAATGACTTAAGAAAATATTTAAAATAAGATGAAAAAATTTTACTTCTAATAATGCCTTATTGAGGAACACAGCTGGTTGTACTCTGCAGAAAACAAGTTTTGAATTGGTCAAAATTATTTTTTTAAAGGTTTTATTTACTGGAGAGAGAGAGAGAGAGAGTAAGAGAGAGCATGAGAGGGAAGAAGGTCAGAGGGAGAGGCAGACTCCCCGTGTTGCTGGGAGCCCGATCTGGGACTTGATCTGGGACTCGATTCCAGGACTCCAGGAACATGACCTGGGCTGAAGGCAGTGGCCTAACCAACTGAGCCACCCAGGCACCCCAAACTGGTCAAAATTATTAAAAATAATCATTTTAGGAGATTGAAAAATAATGGTAGGCAATGAATTGCAATGGTTCATTTGTGCAACACTGCTGATTTATCCGAAAGAACAGATATTTGGGGGGCACCTGCATGGCTCAGTCGGTTAAGCATCTGCCTTTGGCTCAGGTCATGATCTCAGGGTCCTGGGATTGAGCCCCGCATCAGGCACCCTGCTCGGCGGGGAATCTGCTTCTCCCTCTCCCTCTGCTGCTCTGCCTGCTCATGCTAATAAATAAATAAAATCTTAAAAAAAAAAAAAAGAACAGAGATTTTGTGGCCATATTGTGGATACAGTCCCATACCTCTGTTCAGTGGCACAGTACTGTAGCTCTATCAATTGGCATTTACAGACTCCATTCAGGGCAAGTGGCAAAGCAAACAGAAATTTAAGTGTGGAACTTTGCAAGTGGGAAAGATGTAGAAAGGCTGAAAAAATATTGGTTTTCTGTTAGATTACACACCAGGATCCAAGTGAAAAATGAAAACCTAGGGAGTAGTGTGGATCTGCCATGCTTATAAGTCCATCTGTCAATCAACAAGCAGCTCAGGGGGCAGAGGATGGAGACTTTACTGGATATCAGTTGTATGAACATAACCTCTGTATAGATCACTGACCGACCATGAAACTCTGCAAGAGAATGAGGCTATTAACACCAAACAGACACATCAGAGACTATAAACTACAGGGCAATCAGATTTTGCAGTTTAAGTCCAGAAAATTTAACTCACTATTAAAACAGCACAACAACCCTCAGAATAAAAAGATGCCTACATAGAAATAATCACAACACATCATCTACACTGCTCAGTTTCTCACAAAAGAAATCACTTGACATGCAAAGAAAGAAAAAAGGTATCCATCCACAGTGGAAAAAAAAAGTCCATAGAAATTGATCTGGAGAGGATTTGATGAAGACTTCAAAGTAGCTATCCTGTGTTACGTTTATGCTTGCTTAAACTTAAGGAAATTATATACAAATAATTAGAGGAAGACATGTTCATAGAATGGAAAACTTATAGAAATAGGGAAATAATGAGCAAATAAATAAATGTGAGAACAGATCAATACCCAATTCAAAGAAGAGACAAATGTTTAAGGGAGATGAACAGAGCCTCAGAAATCTGCATTACAATATCCAGCACTCCAACACTCATTTAATCAAAGCTCCAGAAGATGAGAGAGGGAAAGGGTAAGAGAAAATATTTTTAAAAATAGAAATCTTGAAAGTAGCAAGAGAAAAATGAAAAATCACATACAAAGGAAAAACTATATGATTGATCATAGAAATCTCTTCAGAATAGTGGAACCCAGAGCACTGGAATGCCATTCCAAATGCTAACAGAAAAAACAAAAAACAAAAACAAAACAAAAACAAAACAAAACAAAAAAAACAAGTTAATGATGTATTCAACATCAGGCAAAATCATTTTTCAAAAATAAAAATGAAATACTTTTCTAAAACAAAGAAAACCAGAAAGAATTTGTTGCTAGGAGAACTATGCTATAAAATGTATTAATAAATAAGTCTTAGAGGATGAAGAAAAATAACACAAAATGATAACTTAGCTGCACTGGAAGAAATGAAGAACACCAGAAATGGTCAATATGGGGCAAATCTCTCTCTCTCATACACACACACACACCCGTGTGTTTGCATTTCTTCTTTTCTTAACCTCTTTAAGACACAGAACTGTGTAAAGCAGATATTTAATATGTTATTTTGGGGGGTTTATAAGGCATAAGTTGTAACATACTTGACAACAGTGCAAAATGGATGGGCAAGATGGAGCTACATTTGGGCAAAGTTTCTATATTTTATGAGAAGCCAGTGTTAGATCTAAAAAGTCAATAGAGAGGGTAAAATGGCTGTTACAATTCAAAAAAGAAAAAAGAGCAATAAAACGTAGAAAACAAGTAAATATTGTATCTAAATCTAACCATATCAAATATATTAAATATTAATGTACTAAACACAACAGTAGAGATTTTCAGACTGGATTAAAAAAACCCACTACATAATGTGTACAGGAAACACATTTTAAACTAAAAAATGTAAATAGGTTGAAAATAAAAGGATGGAGAAACTTAAACCAACAAAATAACAGGAGTTGGATTTGCTTTACTAATGCCAGACAGACTTCAAGAAAAGAAATATTACTAGACAAAGGCCCTTCATATTTAATGATAAAAAGACTAATAAATCATAAGCCCATAACAGTTCCAAAAGTAAAACCACCTAACCACAGGAATAATGGCAAAGGAGCATGAGGGACATGTGGAGGAGAACCATAAGCGTTCTAAAACTTGATTTTGGAAGTAGCTAAAAATCATCTTACTGTAAATTTAGAATGGCTGAATTGTATTGTTAATAAAGCTATACAAAACACATAAAAGAGGAAAGGAAAGAAACCAGAGAGAGAGAGACAGACAGACAGACAGATGATGACCTTAGGCTCCATAGGGCTGCCCCTGGGGTTTGCAGGGCCCTGGGCAACTATTTCTGGTAATGTCCCTGTTTATAGGAGCAATTTGAGTGCTCCAAAATCAATGTGAGTACTCTTCTGGGAGCCTGATTAAATATGATCCTGAAAATAAATAGTGCTATGGTCATTGAGAATGAATTACTTGCCATGCTGCCTCTCAGGAAAGAGGACCTGCCATGGTGCCCAAGACAGTGGTGACCCATGGGATTTTCTTAGTTAACCATCATAAAATAGATCTTCCTTTGGTAGAAAACAAGATGTACCTTATACAGGTCTAAGTCTGGCTCAGGACCCTTCCTAGATAGCACTGCTGATCCTTGATGATTTTAGTAAGTGCAGGCTAATTTCTATCAGGGAGGGTATTCTAAAATTCAAAATCCTTTGACAGGAGATAGGAGCACCATGCACAGGACCAGTGGTAGTACTGAGAACACAGGTATACATATAAATTCAATTTAATGAGTTCAGTTTAAAAATGATTTCTTTGGCTGGAACAAGATGGCAGAGGAGTAGGAGACATTGATATGATCAGGAACTAGGAGTCCAGCTAGGTAGTTATCAAACCATTCTGAACACCTACAAACTCAACAGGAGATCAAAGAAAGTAATAGCAGCAATCACAGCAACCATTTTCTGGAAAGTAGGATGTGCTGAGAAGTGAATCCCAGGTAATATAAAGAAGAGACCTGGGAGGGGAGGGGCTGGCTCCATGCAAGCAATAGAGCAGTGGGGCAGAAAATCAGAACTTTTAGAAGTCCACTCCACTGAAGGACATCGATTCCAGAGGCTAAGCAGTGGGTAGGGGGTGAAACCCTCGCTAGGACAGTATGGTCTCAGGAATTGCAGGTCACAGAAAGACCAGAGGTACCTGAGTGCTGTAGAGCTCCCAGGTATATGAGCGGGGAAGCCACTCTCAAAGACGGAGCCGAGGAGTGGGCTCTTAGCTCAGGGTTACCCTAAACTGTGATCCAAAGCACAGCTGGGCAACTGCTCCTTGAGCAGGGACCCCACAAGTGGCAGAACGGGGGAGGACCCCCCTCCCTTCCTTCTCTGGGAGTGGGGGGGTTTGGAGACTCTAAATGGGGCCATGCACCAGAGTTAGAAACACTTAGTCACAGCCTGGGCAAGCACGGAATGCAGCCAGGGACCAGGAAGATCGGAGTGATTGACTGCTTTTCTATGAGAGTACACTGAGAATTGGGGTCCTGGGCTCTTGGCTCCTCTGGGCCGGAGACTGGGAGGTTGCCATCTTCATTCCCATTCTCCAAATCTGTAGGGAAAGCATGCAGGGAACCCAAGCTTCCAAGAGAGAACCTGAGCAAATTGCTTAGCCTGGCCCCTGACAAGGGTGGTGTAATTCTGCCTGGGGCAAAGACATTTGAGAATCACTGCAACAGGTCCCTCCCCCAGAAGATCAGTGAGAACATCCAGCCAAGACTAAGTTCACTGATCAATGAGAACTGTGGAATTCCAGAGATAGGGGAACGCACCACATAGAATTTATGGCTTTTCCCCCCAGGATTCTTTAGTCTTTCAAAGTTAAATTTTTTAAATTTTATTTTTTCTTAATTGAATTAAATTTTTTTTTTCTCTTTCCTAGTCTACATTTATTAAACTATTTTATCTTATCAATATCTTTTTTAAAAATATCTTTTTTAAATTTTTGCCATTATACTCATATTTTATCCTTTCATTGTATTTAACCTTTTTAAAATAAATAAACATATAGGTTTTCTTTAAAATTTTAGGGTACAATTTCTTTTAATAGATCAAAATATACCCTAAATCTAGCTCAAGGCTTTGTTGTAGTCTCCAACCTGATCACGTTTTGTTTTTTTTTTTACCCAACTTATCAATTCCTTTTTTAGAATGTTTAATTTTCATCGTTGCAGTCATATCCCATCCCCTCATTGTGCATACTCTCATTTTTGCCTATATACTATATATACTGTGCCTACCTTTATTTTCTTTCTTCAAAATCTGGGAGGCAGTTTCTTCTAACAAAACAAAATACACCCAAATCAAGTGTGGGGTTCTGTTCTATTCACCAGTCAAATGAATGAATGAATGAATGAATGAATAAATAAATAAATACATTTATTTGTTTGTTCTCTTTTCTTTTCCTCTTTTTCCTCCTTTCTTCTCCCTTCCCTCCTGGGTTTGGGTCGCTTCTGATTTGGTTAGTGTATATTATTCTGAGGCCATTGTTACCCTTTTAGTATCTTGTTCTCTCATTCATCTATTTTTTTTTAAGATTTTATTTATTTATTTGACAGGGAGAAACACAGCCAGAGAGGGAACACAAGCAGGGGGAGTGAGAGAGGGAGAAGCAGGCTTCCCGCTGAGCAGGGAGCCCGATTTGGGGCTCGATCCCGGGTCTCCGGGATCATGACCTGAGCCGAAGGCAGTCGCTTAACCAACTGAGCCACCCAGGCGCCCCTTATTCATCTATTCTTATCTGGATAAAATGACAAGGCAGAAAAACTCACATCAAAAAAAAAAAAAAAAAAAAGAATAGGCAGTACTGATAACTAGGGATCTAATCAAAACACACAATAGTAACATGTCTGAAAGAGTTGAGAATGACGATTATTAAGTTGCTAGCTGGGCTCAAAAAAAGCATGGAAGATACTAGAGAATCTCCTTCTCTAGTATGGAACTGGGAGGTATTATGCTGAGTGAAATAAATGAATCAGAGAAGAATAATTATCATATGATCTCTCTGATACAAGGAATTTGAGAGCCAGGGCAGGGGGTTATGGGGGTAGGAAGGGAAACAAATGAAAGAAGACAGGACTAGGGCGGGAGGCAAACCATAAGAGACTCTTAATGGCAAGAAACAAATTGAACGTTGCTGGGGGATGGGGCGGGGAGGGAAAGGGTGGTTTGGTTATGGACATTGGGGAAGGTATGTGCTATAGTGAGTGCTGTGAATTGTGTAAGAGTGATGAATCACAGACCTGTACCCCTGAAGGAAATAATACATTATATATTAATTTAAAAAATGATTTCTTCGAATAAGTGAAATCTAAAGTTGTTCAATTCGTCCATTTTCAAACAACACTTTAAGGTATCTTGCTACTATTCAATAAACAGTCATCATGGTATACCTGTCATTATTTTATTTGTGTAGAAAATACTAACCTATTTCACAATTAAAACAACCTTGTGAGGTAGCTGCTATGATCTTTCTCCCATTTTACTTTTTTTTTTAAAGATTTATTTTCAGAGAACATGTGAGTGAGTGCACAAGTGGGAAGAGGGACAGAGGAAGAGAGAATCCTGAAGAAGACTCCCGACTGAGTGCAGAGCCAGATGCAGGGCTCAGTCCCAGGACCCTGAGATCACGAGCTGAGCTGGAATCAAGTACTGGCCACTTAACCAACTAAGCTGCCCAGGCACCCCCCTCCCCTACCCCCACCCTTTTTTCCATTTTAAAGATAAGGAAACTGATATGCAAGAAAGTTAGGCCACTTGCTCATGTTTACACAGTCATTCAATTTACTGATGGGGGTATTGATTTTAGCCTGAACCATTTTTCCAGAAAATATGTCTTATCTAATTAAAAAAAAAAAAAAAAAGGAGGCAAAGTGGAGAGGTAGGGAAGAAAAGGATTTTAATATAGCAAGAACTCAAGATTTGAAGTTAAGTTCCTATTTGAAGGGAAATGATAACTTTTCAATGAGCTTTATTCTCATTTATTACCCATTTCAGGCTCTCACTAAAGCCACGGGGGGGAAATGGGGATCTAGGATTTCATGGAGTTTAAAGCCGCCCACCTTGAGTGGCAGAGTTAGTTAGTTAACAGAACAGTTCTCACTGAGTCCCACTGACTCCAGCAAACCTCATTCCAGAATTTTCAAATCCCCCAACTCCAAAGTCACAGGAATTTGTCGCCATTGGGGAAAACCGGAAGACTTCCTGGTATGATTTATAATCTGGAGATTCCCAAACCCATAAAGTGCTATTACAGTTTGACCTCCCCCAGGGCTGGCAATTCTTAACTGAGACTATGTTGAGGTCGCTCTATTTTCAATGGTTCAAAAAAGACGCCTCAAGGTAGGATTGTTACTCTCTGGCATGGAAGTGAAATCCATTTGTAACTTCCGTCCTGTTGCTACCTGACACTGTAAGATGGCTAACAGGCCAGATTTTAGATGAATAAGCATACTCTTCCTGGAGGGATTACCTATTTCCTTTCAAGGATATAATTATGTACCTTGCTGCCCTCCCAAATATCTTCAAGTACTTCAAGCCTGCTAGCTGAGTTTATATTGTCATACTGAGGTAAACACTACTTTCTTCAGAGAACAACAATTACGTGATTATTTCTTGCAAGCCTCTGGAGATGAGTGTGTCTGCCGAGTTTAAGGTTGTCAGTTCACCTTCCTTTCCATTTGCTGCACAGGACTCCTTTCTGACTCAGAGATTTTTTAGTGTTGGCGGCCTCGTGAGCCCAGGAGACATGCAGTCTGGCAGTAGCTTCCAGGACATTCCCATACAACAAAGGCTTAAAGTCTATTCCCACTGAATCAAGTTTTTATCAAGAGGTCATCAGAAAACTCGAAAGGACACTGTACAAGAGAGTGAAAAATGCCCACTCTCTGAAGTGTTTTGTGTGGTAAATGCTAATGGATAAGCTGTTTGTGGGCTTTTCCTGAACCTCCCTCCTGAGTATTTACTGAAGACTTTCCACATCCCCTTTGCTCTCTACAAAGCAATGTTGGACAGTCAGAAGTACAGAAAGCAAAGGCAGGTAGATTTATTCTCCTTAGAGAAATAAAAGGCTGGTTGATATTAGTATAAAAATAAGGACTGGAATAAGCTTTTATCCACCTATATTGGATAAATTAAGAGGAAATAAGAAAATGCCTATTCTTACTAGAAAATGGTTTTCCTGCACACATAACCAATCTCTAGAGCAAAGTGCCCTCAGATGTAACCAGTAATGCTTGTGACAAAGAGACATCTAAGTGCTTTTTGGGCTTATAAGCCACTTCTTAAAATAAAGCCAATGACTGTATTAACCATGGTTCTAGTTTCTGGAAGTTTGATACTTTAACAACTATTTCCTGATAATACGTCTGGGTCAGCTTGCCATGGTCTCTTGCCTCTCCCAACCACTCCTTAGGGAGATCTTCTTTCCAGAGCTGTGCTTTTTAAATACAAACCAATCAATCCAGAGCCCACACCCCACATGACTCCTTTATGAGGTTCTCACACTCCTGGTCACCAAACATCTTCGCTGATCACCCCTCGACCTGGTACCAAACTAGATATAGTCCCTATGCCCCAGAACCCACTGAAATGATTCAAACTAGCAATCCTAGACCTGCTTAGCCACACTCACCCATTCCTTCCTCTGAAAAGCACAATAAAGGCTCTTGCCACAGTATTTCCCTACTCTCCCACAGCCTCACTGCCAACCCTGGGGCTTTCCAGGGTGGCCTTGCTTGGTGTGCTTCCTACTCTTGGGATTCACGTGTAACAAACAACCTTTTCATGAGGTTTACCTTTTCCTGATCCATTTGCATTACTGTATTTCCAGTTTTCTATTAATATACAGTATTTTAAAATCTAATATTTATCACACAAGCTTATAACTCTGTGTACGTTATCTCAGATGGCTGGTCACAGATTATTGGTCCAGGGAAGATCGTGTGACACAGAGCAACCATCTAAAGAGTGGACAATAATCATTAGCCATCAGGGAAATTCAAATCAAAACCACATTGAGAGACCACCTCATACTAGTCAGAATGGCCAAAATTAACAGGACAGGAAACAAGTGTTGGAGAGGTTGCAGAGAAAGGGGAACCCTCTTACACTGTTGGTGGGAATGCAAGTTGGTGCAACCACTTTGGAAAACAGTGTGGAGATTCCTTAAAAAATTAAAAATAGAGCTACCCTATGACACTGAAATTGCACTACTAGGTATTTACCCCAAAGATACAGATGTAGTGAAAAGAAGGGTCATATGTACCCCAATGTTCTTAGCAGCAATGGCCACAATCACCAAACTGTGGAAAGAGACAGAATGCCCTTCAACAGACAAATGGATAAAGAAGATATGGTCCATATATACAATGGAATATTACGTCTCCATCAGAAAGGATGAATTCTCAACTTTTGTAGCAACATGGACGGGATTGGAGGAGATTATGCTGAATGAAATAAACCAAGCAGACAAAGTCAATTATCATGTGGTTTCACTTACTTGTGGAGCAATAAGGAGTAACATGGAGGACATTAAGGGAGGGAAAGGAAATGTGAACTGGGATAATTCAGAGAGGAGACGAAGCGTGAGAGACTATGGATTCTGAGAAACAAACTGAAGGTTTGGGAAGGGAGGGGGTGAGGGGATGGGTAATCCTGGTGGTGGGTATCAAGCAGGGCACGTATTGCATGGAGCACTGGGTGGTAGATAAACAATGAATCTTGGAACACTGAAAAAAATAAAATTTAAAAAATTAAAAAAAAATTAGTGAACAGTGACCTATGAGTTGGTCTGGGACACAAGTCCTATGGAACTGGGCTTCTTTGATTATAGGTGGAGTAGTAATGGAATCACACATGCAGATTGATCAATCACTGGTTATGCTCTCCACCACTGCACTCCAATGTGTGGGGCTTGGAGCCCATCAGAGCTGCAGAATCTCAGGTCCCTTGAAAGACATCCTGAATGATAATCTGCATTTTAACAAAAATCCCTAAATGGCCTGCATGCTCACTGAAAAGGATCACTCTGGTGGTCATGAACATAATGTCTCAGTACCACAAACTTCTGAACTCTGAAATCCTTCAGTGTGTTCATGCTGACCCAGGCTTCCCAGCAGCTGCTCCTAGCTCGTGACTGATTAGAGCAGGAATACTATGCAGATACATTCTCGGGAAACTGGGGACCCCCCAACAGGTAAATTTGACTCAAGGACTCTGATGACCTTGCTCAATTTCCCTTAGAACTGCATTCTAAGATGTTTGTTTGCACCAACCGTCTTTCCCTCCCACTCTCCTTCACTCAGAGTCAGATCTGCACTGGGGTCCAACGGCTCCACCAATACTACAATCATGTTTTCTCCCATAGGCATGACCCCAATACACTGCTAACATCCTTAATCCTACTGACAGAGCTACAAAAACGACAAAACTGACACAAAGAAACTGCCTGAGTTGCAAATCCGTGTGTACAGATATTTACCTTTCCTCAGCAGAGGTAGTCTCAGATATCCCTTCCTGAAGTTATAATCCGAGACTGACCGATCTTGGGCCTCATGTAAGTACAGAGAAAGACAAAAAAAAAGGGGGGGGGTACTTTTCCAAATCTGTGGTGGGGATCCAATTTTTGTTTGACTCAATCATATTTATATTATAGCAGAAAGTATTTTACGTAAAGACTGCACAAAGTCTCCTTATTGAAAAGGCAGGTGTTAGAATTGCTGCTGTTATTCTGATCAAGCTCATAAAGAAAAACAGTCAACCTACAAGGATTAGATGGGAGGGAAATAATCCAAGAGCAACCCTGGATGCTGAAACCTCAGCAGGGCAGTGGGAGTTGAAGAAAAAGTACACCTTATATTAGACAGATGGAATAATGACTATTATCTAAAAAATACACACAAAATATTTTTTCAATTACATTTTATCCCATGTATTAATGTATCTATTTTGCCTGTATTTCTGCAATACTCTAAGAATGTTATAAATTTATCTCTGAAAAGAAACATTACAAGCCATGACCCAGGGAGTTAGAGATGCCGCACAGGACTCAGACTGACCAGAAAAGGTCTTCAGAGTAAAGGTCGTTTGAAGAAGGTATGTTCAGCATCATAGAGGGGACAATCACGGATTGCATGAACCTTCTCCAGGATTTGATTTTTATTTTCTATGCTCTAAGTGGGTATTTTCTCCATTTAATAGGAGAGGGAACCCGGCTTCATAGAGGTTATATAACTTGAATGAAAATTATGCATAAAGAAAGTAGTCATCTGGAAGTTGAAAGCAGGTCTGGTTTCGATTAAGCCCAGTGCTCTTTTTACTGCTCTAGAGTGGCATTGCTTAATATTCTCCTCCTGAGAAAGGCATAAACATAAGATTATATAACTATAGTATCTACATACACAGAAATGTAGAATTTTCAAAACACTTTCACACATCTCTGTCCCCCAACATATAACATGCTTATTAGTACTGCACAAGGTGACAAGCTTCAGATGGGGAATATTGCTTCAACTAAAGTGGTAGTTATACAAGTGCATATATTTGCCACAATTCATTGAACATTTGCCACAATACAGTACACTTAGGAATGCGTTTTATTATATATGAATTAAACCTCAGTGAAGTCGGTTTCATGAGTTAAAAGAGGTGTCCCAGGGTTGTAGCAATGGTAGGCTTACAGATTATATGTTCCCTTTGAATGCATGATATTCTGCAATGATAGTAGCAATGACGGAATGAAGGTTTTGCTTAAAAATATCCATTTTTTTCTTCCTGATTCTTTGGAAATTTTCTTACTGTGTATAGGCTATTATATAATATGTGTAATATACAATAATGACTATCACTCTCTAAAACATACATAGGGCAAGGATTTTTTCCAATTACATTATAGTCTATGAACGTAGACACTTCATATGATTTTCTGCAGTACCTTAGGGATATAAATTCATCAACCTGAAAATAAACATCACAAGCCATGACCCATGGAGTCAGAGATATCATAGAAAGTTGAGATTGACTAGAAGTTGTCTTCTAAGTAAGGGCAGTTTGAGGACAGGTTGTATGGGAGCTGGATTAATCAAAGTGGGAACTGTCCCAAGGTGTAAAGATCCCAATTCATTTAAATTTACCCAGCTAATATTTATTGCAGTCATGATGAAAATTTTAGTTCCCCAGAGTCAGCTAGCTTTACCACATTTTAGTCTTTAAGTATTTTATTTATTCATTTGCTAGAGAGAAGGAAAGAGTACAAGCAGGGGGAGTGGGAGTGGCAGGCAGAGGGAGAAGCAGGCTCCCCACTGAGCAAGGAGCCTGATGCCTACTGATTCCAGGATACCTCATGACCTGAAGGCAGACACTTAGCTGACTGAGCCACCCAGGCATCCCTAACACATTTTAGTCCTAATCCACAAGTAAGGTAGTTGATCTGGAAGCAAGAGTAGAGTTTAGCAAGGAGCTACATTGTATTAATTTTGCCCTGGAGGTTTCATTAACAGAGTTGATGCATTCCCTTTCAAATGTCAGAGTTGCTTCTTTCTCAGTCTCATGATATATATAGACATGGTACACAAACACACATATATACACGTATGTACAAATGTATCTGCCTACCTATATTTAAGGACATGTTTATAGTGATCTCCTGATCTGACTTACTAAGAGACCTGCTGAAGTGCATAATCATTACGATAAAAGAATGTTCATGTTGAAAGAATAATAAACGCAAGGATCCTAGCTTAATGCACACAACCTGACTTCTTCATCATGGGTTTTATTATCTAATATATTTTCAGATTATGCTAAAACGTTTCACCATGCATCATTTATTGGTTTATGAGTTTCTTGCATTTAGGCTCAGGATAAGTACTGAGAGCTGACAAATCAACACTTTCAGCTTGTGCATTGATCATCAGTGCTCATTTAACGCTTTCCTGTTTAAATAACTCAATTCATTAGCGAGACCACAGCCGCAAAAGCACTTCCAGTTGCATTCAGGAAAAGCTCAACATTCTTGAGGGAAAAGACTGAGGCAAAGCCCTGCTTAGATTTCTTTAACTACCCTCCATTTAGACCCTGAATTTAACTTACCTCTGCTTTTCTGTGGCTTTAGAGATGTTAATTTCCTTGTTAACCCACAATTAGAGTTAATCATTGGCAATTTTCTTAAAGAAATACTTAAATGCAAATTACTGGAGTGATTCCTATAAGTACAATCATACTATTAACACATCCCTGACTTTTGTGTTGTGGGAAGGGGGTGTGCTAAATTTTATTCCACTTTAAGGAAAGTTTCCCATCTCTAAAGTCATCTAAGGAGATATAAAACAACATAAGTAAAATGAAAGGATAAAGGAATGGATTCATTTTCATAATATGTCAGGATAAAATTCAACCAAAAATTTCTTAGGAATGATCTATTTTCACCTCTTTAATAAAATACTTTTACCAAATTTATTGTTTTCTTTTAGAAGATGGATGCACAATACCTCGAGGTACTACTGACGTAAGTCTGATATTAAGAGTGAATTCATTCCACATTCAATACTGACTGGGATTGCATGCTATTGTAGAACTTTGTGAGAAGAAACACACCATATTCTCTTAGGAGAGATATTTCCCCTCCTGTTATATTCTGGTTCCTCTTTTCAGTCTACAAACACCCTTCAATGTTGATTAAAGAGACATGTTTCCATAGTGTGCACATATCATTTTGTTCAGTCCTCAATGGAAGCCCCTATAAATGCAACTTAGTATGTCTATTTTACACATTTAAGAAATAGCTTCAAGGAGTCTAAGCGATGCTCAGGGTTGCACTGATAGTAGGTGACAGGCCTGGAAAGCAAACATTACAAAGAGGCTTTTCTAATTCGCCTCATTTGCTTTGTTGTTAACTCTTGAGGCCCTCGAAACTGTAAGGAACAAACTGGTACCTACCAAACCAAAATGAGTACTGGGCCATCAGCCTAAATACACGCATCTATAATCAAGACCCTTGGTATTCAGCCAACAAGATTAGTCTCTAAATTAGTCACCCAATCCTTTAATTTGTATTTTTTGACAGCAGATCTGAACAGTCAAAACTTATTCTTAGCTTATGTTGTTTTATTATCCTATCTTATACACCCATATAGGTTTTGTTACTCAATATTCAATTCTTTATTCTGAGATTTCATAATGGGTATTTTAATTAGGTCATGATTTCACTAATGAATGATGGTTTTCAAAGAAAGAGGAGTCTTCCGTTGAAACAGGATTTTTGTTTGAAATCCATGCTTACACAGTGCGTATCTTGAAATCCATCTGCTTTTGTCATTTCCCCCATACATTATCAGGGATTAGATACCACTACAGTCTTTTATTATCCTATTTTTTTCCATAAGCTGTATTCTTTGACTTAGAATATTTTACCCTCATGTTCCAATGCCCACCCCTGAAATTTACAATGTCCTTCTCATTGATCACTGTTCATATTATATTGCCCGATTCCTTGCAATGTGTTCTTCTCTAAGAATTTGGTCATCTTCAAGTGGGAGGGAGAGGAGAGGAGTGGGGAATGGTTATACCTACTCACTTACAGCTACAATCAGCTATAATCACTACATGGTACCTCTCCATCAGTCCCCTCCCGCTCCACTTCATATCCCCCACTGTTGATATATTCTGTTCATAAAGCCACTTGAAGGATTTTTGGTACTGTAGATAGCTCATGGAGCCCTTGGAGAGAACACAATTACTTATTGATGGTCATTGGTGAGAATATAAGCTATTCAATACTTATCAGATGTAAATAATATCAGAATCATATGAAAACCTTTCAGAGTTAATAGACTGGTACTCTCTGACATAAAACACTGGAAGGGTGTGAGTAGAAAATGAGAGGGTTCCTCCACTGCAAATTTGGGAGTGACTACAAATTTAGAGGAATGAATTATGAGAAGATAATGAAATGCTGGAATGAGGACATTATTTTGCTTTTACTTACCCAAGCATCAATTAGAATATATTTGTGCTTCAACCAGGTTGAAAATATCCATATCCTTTTTTTCTGCAACTGCCAAAATATATTTAATTTCTCAAAACAATGCAGGTTGGACAAGTACCTGCAATCTCTACATTAACTTATATTCACAATGAATGATTGAGACTAAAAGAATTGGTCTTAAATTAGATTGGAATAGAAGAGATTGAAGAAGCAAATGTTCTGTGGACCTCATTACATTCCATGCACATAATAAATCCCATTATACTGAGGTATTTTAGTCTTATCACCAGACCTCCATTTGTGTGTCTCCTAAAAGAGGTTCCCAGACTATTCCAAGTTTTCTGTTAGTCTGAAACAGGTGTCTACAGTGGTTTGTGAGCTAGGTTTTTTTTTCGGGGGGGGGGTGGTTTTTTTTTTTTAATGTTTAGATAACCAGCATATAGTACATCATTAATTTTTGACATAGTGTTCAACAATTCATTAGTTGTGTATAACACCCGGTGCTCATCACAACACATGCCCTCCTTAATACCCATCACCAGGCTAACCTACCCCCTTATCTGTACCCTCCCCTCTGAAACCCTCAGTTTGTTTCCCAGAGTCCTCATGGTTTGTCTCGCTCTCTGATTTCCCTGCTTCCATTTTCCCTCCCAACCGCTATGGTCTTCCATGCCATTCCTCTGTTCTGCTAGGCTAACCTATCCCCCTACCTGTACCCTCCCCTCTGAAACCCTCAGTTTGTTTCCCAGAGTCCTCATGATTTGTCTCTTTCTGATTTCCCCTGCTTCCATTTTCCCTCCCAACCCCTATGGTCTTCCATACTATTCCTCTGTTCTGCATACAGTGAAACATTATGATAATTGTCTTTTCTGCTTGACTTATTTGACTTGCATAATCCTCTCCACTCCCATCCATATCAATGCAAACAGTGGGTATTCATCCTTTTTGATGGCTGAGTAATATTCCATTATATACAGGGACCACATGTTCTTTATCCATTTGTTTGTTGAAGAGCATCTTGGTGAGCCAAGGTATTAATCACAATATTATAGAGGAGCTCCAGAACTCCTTTGTCCATATTGTATACCCAGGAAACCACCTACACAAGCTCAGTACCGTCCCTGCCTGGGATACAATGCCTATATCCATGTCAAGTGTGAAATCTGCCCTGATTCTCCAGATGTCAGAACAGTATAGGATTGTTGGCAGAAATTGGGAGTACATCCCTTTCCCCATAAGGGTGCAGCATACTCTCACTTAGGTCCTGAGATTCTTTTGCTTTCTCCTAGAGTTTCACAAAGGTTGCCACAATGATTTCCGTCCTTTTTTTTTTTTTTTTTAAAGTTTTTATTTATTTGACAGAGAGAGAGATCACAAGTAGGCAGAGATGCAGGCGGAGAGAGAGAGGAGGAAGCAGGCTCCCCGCTGAGCACAGAGCCCGGATGTGGACATCAATCACAGGACCCTGAGATCATGACCTGAGCTGAAGGCAGAGGCTTTAATCCACTGAGCCACCCAGGTGCCCCACAATGATCATTTCTTCAGAATACTATGTTCACCTCTCTCTCCACAACTAGTCCAAGTGGCCAATTCCTACCCCTTCTCTTCTTTTTCTCCCCGTTAACACTGACTAAATGACCTTTATAGAAGACTACAAAGAGCCAACAAATAAAAACCTCCACCCTGTCCTTCACTTCTCTCTTCAGCAATAAAATATCTAACAGATCCAAAAAAGCAGCACTGGTAAGTAAAGTCTGTAAACCATGAACCTTAGTTTGGGATTGGTGGGGCAACTTGTTTTACATTATTCAACTTACGAAGATATATAGGACCACCTGGTCTGATGCATTCATTTAAGGATGGGAGACTGAGGCCTAATCTGCATGCTTAAAGTCTCTGGGCTACTTAATCATGAAATCAATTCAAACAGTCTAAATCATAATAATAAACTCTGCATGTGAAAAAAGGATTCATTGTCCCTTTACAGAGACAGGACATACTGAACAAAGTAATATTAATTCACCTTTTTATTCCCTGTGCCTAACATAATACTTTGTCACATACGGAACTGGGGTGGGGTGGGGGTGGCTCAAAAAATATATAGTCAGTAAAATCAAAGAGATGATAGTAAAACCTCCAGATTAATTTAATTTCATATTTATCAGAAAATATTTAACTAACCACAAGAACTATTAGTCCTTATACCGCCATCTTATATATGCCTTAGAAAATTCAAACTGTAATGGTGGTAAAGTTGGTATTCCCTGGTACAATGAATCCTGTTATGGTGTCTAGCATCCAGGACTTCCAGGGAAGTAAATTATCATTGAATCTGCGTTCTCCACAAGGTTACATTTTGTGTCACCTTGGTGAAAAATATTCAATTTGAGCTTTTTGAGGCTTAGAAGGAAACCATCTCTCCATGAAAACCAGTATTAGTTTACTCTTAATGTTACACTTGCGTTACTTTAAAAATGAGAGCCAATGAAGGAGTCATGAAACCTTCCTGCTACTTAACAGTGCCTTTATTTCATGAGGGTAACTTCAGTTAGCAGTAACTGGCAGTAGGAATTAAGTTATATGGCTATTATAGATTTTTAAAAAGGAGTTAATTTTTCAACATATGCCACAGTAAATTCTTCACTAAGAAATACTTATTTTATATATATATATATATACACACACAATATATATATATATATATATATATATATATATATATATATATATATTGTTGTTGTTGTTGTTAGATTCAGTCAGAAAAAGTTGTATGCAACTGCCACATTTGGAAGTGAATCTAGTTTCAAAACAGGGCTAAAGTCACCATGTTTAAAAATACTGAGTTCAGGGGAGATATATATGATTTACTACCAACTTGAAAAATTTAGGTTTTTAATGTTTTAAAAATGTTTGCATTTAATGTTTTCACATTAAATGTTTTCAAGATCTAAATTTTTTTTGCCCGGAAGTAGTTGAAAGACAAAGTAATTCTATTAAAAGCTGCTGTACCATCGGGGTTAGTAAACAGAACTTTATCTTCTTTAACAAGCTGAAAGAGGCTTAAAGTAAGAGCTAGTGTGTGTGTATACAGAGTTTTTCCTGTAAGAAGCGTAACAAAGGAAACTATATTTCTGGAAGTCGGGATTTACTTCATTATAGTTTGGGCAAAGGTTACCTTGAATGAGGATGTCTTAACCATTTTTTGGATTATAAATCCTTGAAAAACCTAATGAAGTCTATAACTGCTCTCAGTAAAACTAAACAAAACAAAATGAACACACAATCAGAATTGTTCCTCCACTTTCAGGTGGTTCACTGACCCCAGAAGAATACATGGACTAGTTGACTGGAACCTTCCAGGGGTAACCTCTGAATGCATTATTTTCGAAATCCCAAAATCCAGGTGCATTGTTGGCACTCAAAAATTGTGGCTGAATTAAAAATTATCCTTATGAAAAAAAATAGGCAAGTCAACTCTATGGATAGAAATTAAAACCACTTTTTAAACTGTCCTTACTTGCAGAGTATCCACAACATCATGATCACTTTAGAACTCTTCCAATTATAAGAGTTTATCATATAATTGAATGGATCCAAGATTTATACAGTCCAAAGAGCTCAAATATTTTCTATGGTTTTTTAGGAGTGAAGTTGAAGGGCAGAAGAAAGTAATGGTGATTATAACTAGTAATAACTTAGAAGAGCTGGCCACATAAATCAGCAGGTAATAAAAGCTGGCCATACATTTGGGAGTGTAAGAAAAACTATAAACAGAGGACTCTAAGAGGTATAAAATGGGCCTGTATGTGAGGAGAGACAAAATTTTGACAGAGATCATGGATTAATATATCCAGATTTAAGTTTAGCTTACTTATTTACTTATTTTAAAGATTTTTAAAATTTATTTGAGAGAAAGAGTGACAGAAAGAGAGTAGATGAGAGAGAGAGAGAGAGAGAGAGAGAGAGAGAGAGAGAGAGAACACAAGTAAGGGGAGGGCCAGAGAGAGAGGGAGAAGCATATTCCTCTGCTGAGCAGGGCACCCGATGAGGGGCTCGATTCTAGGACCATGGGATCATGGCCTGAACTAAAGGCAGATTTTCAACCAATGAGCCCAGGTGCTCCTAAGTTTGACTTTAAAATGTCAGAGGACACAGATTTGCATTAGCTGAAGTGGAAAGTACATCGATTTGGTCATCAGGAAACCTGGTGCTGGTCTGAATCAGTTACTCTTCGGCTATAGAAGGAGACCTTAGAAATGTCATCTGTGACTGTTAGTCTGGAATTTATACATCACTTGCAAGATGAGAGGGCTCATTAACTGAGATTGAAAGTTTTGGTAGCATTAGAATGTTACCTTTGTTTGCTATACCTCTACTTGCAGAATTTCAGAACTCACCAATTTTAGATTTTTCTTGCTTAAATTTTTGTGACTCTGATTTAGGACACATAATGTTTTAAAAAATGGAATAAAAAAAGGTAAGATTTAAATAAGTCTACATTAAAATGTGACTCCCTAGGAAGATAACGGTTTTTGATTTTTTAAATATAGAAGATAAAGTGAAAAACAAAATTTGCTAATGAATTTAGTAGGCTTGCAAGGAGGTAGAACTTTAATGTTGTTTGGATAGAATGCATCATTTAAAAGTTGAGAGGCATATATCTTGTCTAAGTATAAATATCAAAGGTTAAGAACCATGTGCATAGTCTCTCAGTTATATAACAACTCACTGCTCCAAAAGGTATAAAGTAAAAGGGCATTGGAAAGATTGGAAGGCAGTTGGACTCTTGGGACCCCCTGGCAGGCCCTGAATTCATCAATGGTATGTTAATGAGAGCTAAGGATTGGACCTTCTAAATGACCAATTTAGTTATTCTCAGATCACTCCCAAGATAGCCCTGGAGATGAAAAGGGAGTTAATTCCAGAGTAAATCTCCCTAGATTTTGGAATTATTATGGAAAAGGGAAGGTAAGACCTGACTTCTGGCCCAACACCATCAAGGAAAGAAGGGTTCAACTGGGTATAGTAGCTATAATAGCCAGGGATCAGAAGGCAGCAGTTTAGCAAGAAAAGAAGGCTAACGAGCCTACTGTCTTATTGCCTGGTTATAGTAAATATTATACCTGCCATTTTTTCTCAGCTATTATTTAATCTGAAATTATATATTCATTGAGGTTTTTGTACATTTCCCCCACATGCTACTAAATAAAAAAGATTATAAGTTGGTCAAATAAACATTTTAAATATATAGAACTCCTCTGTGCTAAGGAGTCCACCTACTCTATACAGAGAAACAGCCAATAATTATAATAAGGCAAGTGATGGGTAATAGAAGGCACCCCAGTAGACCTTCAAAATGCAAAGAGCCCTCACTGTGGTCTGGGAAGGTGATGGTGATCAGGCCAGTATTCTTGGAAGAGAGGACATAAAGTATGTATGGGTATTACAAAGGCAGAGAACAGAGAAGTAGGTTGGGTGGCAGGGTAGGGATTAAACGAATAGTACATTGTTAGAGGTCAAGAAGAAAGGCTCTCTCTAGAGGTTTTGTAAAAACCATGGTTACAAACCTAAGGAGGATAAACCTTCTCTTGATAAAATAATTAGTAATCACAAAAATTATTATAGAAGCAAAATATACTTTAAGAAGTTAAAAGGAGGTATGAAATAGAAAAATATACAGAAAGAATGATTGCAGAGCAGGCAGGGATGGTCAAGTGACATTGAATAAATGCTTCCTAAGGAAAAGATTACCAATTCGTATTATGTACTGATCTGAATGCTTAAAAAAGGCAGGAAAGGAAGAAGACAGATTATATTCCCTGTTCATATATCACATGATCATAGGTTCATTTCTGAATAGGGTATAGAAGGAAACCATAATTTATAGCATCTCATCTATTCATGTTTTTCTGTACTACACACCCAGAAAGAGAGAGGTGAGGGAAACTGGCAAAAAGTAAAATTTTTTTATTCAAAAGTGTAAATTCTAAGGAATATTTATAGTTCATCTGATTTATGCACCTCTATTTTATGAATCTTTATCATATTCTCAGGTACAAAATAATATTTAGAAAATATAAGGGATACAATCATCAGAGAACATTCAATTCCTTACATTCATCATACCATGTTCTATTTAATGAGGCTAGGGAATAGACTAATAATCTGAAGCTATTTTCAACAGCAAAGATTAAATTAGTAACTTTTTGTTAACCACAGCTTTAAATTTTAATAATGAATGCCTTCTCTCCATCCATTTAATCAAGAGTCAAGAAGGTTGATTTTTCATAGGGAAATGATATGCCATTGTTCAATTTACTTACTAGTAAAATTTTATATTCAAAAACTCCATGCATCAAATTTAATTACTAAGCAGATGATCCCATATAAAAAAAGGGTAGGGGTTGGAGAAATGTGAAGATTTAAGCTGTAAATTTTAACATCATCATTTTTCAAATGATGTAAAGGGTGTAATGCCCAATAGTAGGTAGATTTCCTTGAGTATTGGTATTAATCTTCTAAAACTACATACTGATCAAAATGGAACAAAAAAAAGATTAAGAAAGAAATGGGCACAGGGAATAACACATTTCTAGTATGTTACTATTCTCTGCCTTTTTAGAAAATTTCAGACTTGAAAGGTTGTCAGCACCTTGCCTCACATCTGTGTGGCTTTGTTTCTCTCCAATCCACAAACCAAAGGTAAAATTGGACACATGAGCTGACCTTTACCATCAGCCATTCTTTTATTTGAAGACAATAATGGATTTTCCTCATGGAGGAAGTTGTGAACCATGAGAGCCCTCATTTATCACACTGTTCAAGTGTGTGAAGTGGTGACAGTGGGGGGAACAGCAGCTCCTAGGACAACACAAGCATAGCTGCTTCATGGTTTATTACTTCAAAATGTTCTTCGATTACATATAATAAAGTTAATCTCTTGCTGACGTTTAACCTGCATCTCTGTGGCCAAGATAAGACCCACTGTGCAAGCTGTTACAGAAAGCAATTGTTAAAATTATAAAGGAAAGACATCAGTAAATTTGACTACTAACTTCCTATAAATCTCTTTTCAGAAAAACAAGGCAGATTTGAGGAATACTATAGATAAAATAGGAAAACAACAAAGAACAGCTGTCCAAAAAATATTTTCTTTAGTGTATTGCTGAAATGCTTAAAAGGATACCATTTCTAAGTGCTGATTTGAGTTATTTATTAGCTATTAATTTATGTCAGAAACTAGGTTTGGTGCTTTATATACATCATCTAATTGCATCACTGCAAAGTTTCTGAAAACTAGCTTCTCTTAAACCTTTTTATAGAGCAGGAAACAAAGGAATAAATGGGGGCAGAATGATCACTTGTGTTCTTGATACCAAATCTCAAGCTTTCTCCATTAGACCCATCTACCTCCTACTTATCTTGAATTGATATTTTTTCTTTTGCAAGGCAAATTACACTGGGCAGATGGCAATACTATGCCTATCAGTCACTTGCTTAAACCTTAGTGTAACTTGTTTCTGTTCTGTGATTTCTTCCTTAGAGTTGGTGTATTTGATGCCAAAATGGGAGTCTATGGTATCTAATTAAGAGAGATATGGTCAAAAGGTCCTAGTAGACATATGGATACAATTAATATCTGGTTGGTGGGAACATGGAACCCTGGAAAATAGGTGTAAGATGGAAAGAAAAGGAAGTTTCAAAAATTAAATTCATCATCTTGCTGTTAGCTGGCCCTACTTAATTGAGGCTGGAATCTGTTCTGAAAGTTGGCATATAAGATCCCATTTTCCTAATATTAAAGTACCAGGTATGTACTTGTATCCTCAAGGAGCAGAAAAAGAATTCAGGGTTAAATGTAAAATTGTAAAGGATGGATATAGTTAAAGGGAGAGCTAATCAAGAAATTGTTCTTGTCTTCCTAATTGAAGTGCAAAGAGATTAGCTAAAACCAAGACCAGATTAGAAACAGTCCTCTTAAAGGAAAAAAGAGAGAGAGAGAGAAGGAAAGAGAACACTTTAGATTTTGCAAGATCAAACACAGCAAAGATCGCTTAATAAAATCAGGTAATAATCATGGCATGTAGGATACTGGAAACAATTTGGAAATTAATAAAATTGTACACTAATTTTCTAGAAACAATTCATTTCCTTCAAAGAATTTTTCTCCCATGTGTAACTCTTAAACGGTTTACCTTTCTTTCAATGGCCTTAAAAGTAAGGAAGGCAAAATCTTTAAAAAATGAATGCAGTATTATTTCCAAAGTATAGCATGAAACAGGTCTTGGCTCAAAGTTGTGGCCAACGTAACAAACTGACTTCCAGCAGCCTGAGGCTGAAGAGGTTTGTCAACCGCTAAGTCTTTTGTATCCAAACTTGTAACCACATGATGGCAAGATAGTCTATCTAGTTAAAACATATTGAGAATAGGGGAGTAAAAGGCAGTAGTTAAACACATTCCTTGGCAACATATAAACAGAACTGAGCAGCTAACTTGACTTTATAATTTCCTCTATTTCCTTGCTGTTACATTCATCTAGACTAATGGACACAGTTAACGGTAATAGTCCTATCAAAAAAGTTGGTCACACTCATAATTCCTGATAGTCTTTCCCAAAAGCTAATTTGGAAAAAAAGATCAATGTGTTTTCTCTTTTTACCTTTCTTTCTATTTTCACTTTTAAATCCATTTGGTAGGGGAAAAAAAAAATCATGATTTTGGGTGTGTATGTTTCCTTCCTTCAAGGACCCAGTGAAAAGCTCTTTGCTTTAAGAGGTCCTAGCTTTACTACACAGTACTACTATGCACGTACAAAATACTCAACTAGACAATGGCCTACTTGCTGGAGAATACATCCTTGTCATTATCTGGGACAATGTATCTTTATCTTAAAAATACAGAGACACACAAAAACTCCATTCCCATGTTCACTGCAGCATTGTTCACAAGAGCCAAGATGTGGAAACAACCTAAATGTTCCCTTGCAGAAGAATGGATCAAAAAATGTGTATACATAAATTGGGATATTATTCAGCCTTAAAAAAGGATGAACCATGGGGCACCTGGGTGGCTCAGTCATTAAGTACCTGCCATCGGTTCATTTCATGATCCCTGGGTCCTTGGATCATGTGGGAAGCAGGAAGCCTGCTTCTCCCTCTCCCATTCATTCTCCCTGCTTGTGTTACCTCTCTCACTGTCTCTGTCAAATAAATAAAATCTTAAAAAAAAAAAAAGGATAAACCTTGAAGATACTATGTTAAGTGAGGTAGTCCAGTCATGGAAAACCACTGCATAATTCCAATTGTATGAAGTATCGAAGAGTAAAATTCATGAGAGCAGAAAGTAGAATGGTGGTTGCCAGAGGGTGGGAAAAGAGGGAAGTAAGCAGTTATTATTGAATAGGCATAAAATTTCAGTTTTTCAAGATGAGTAAGTTCTAGAGATCCTCTGTACAACCCTGTGTTCTCACCACAATAAAAATAAAAAACTGGGAGCAACTGAATAATTAATTGTCACTGATCTGTGGATCTCAAATTCAGATTTAAAATAAACTTTTGAGGTAATTACTTGTTTATTATTAATGTGACCAGAAGGACAAATGTAAAAAAAAATTTCAACTATATTCTTTTAGTATATCAAGCATTTTGAATCCAAAATATACTTAAATTAATTTTTATAAGAATTATCTTTGTAATAAAACAATAATAAATACATGCATGCACAGTGGTTTTAAACAACTTTAGGGGGTGTCTAGACTATGTCCATTATCCTCTGGAGATCCTAGGATCCAAATGGATAAGCTTTCATGCACAAGTTTAGCACATTTATTACTTTCTCAACAACAATGCTTCTGTAAGGATCTAGCAAGGGATAAAAAACAAAACACAACAGCTCTGGCACCTATTAAAATATTTTTCTTACTTTCTAACATTAATTGGAATGGATTTATGAAAAAATATGGTCCTGTGTATTTAAAGAGAATTGCCATCAATAAAAGACATAGTTAAAATTTACAATTTGAAATTTGTAACATGTAGTGGAAAGTTCTAAAAAGTCTCTGCTCTGCCAATGATCCACAGGAGGTTGAAGTTGGCTGGTACTCATTGGTTACCTTTTGAATGTTAGTAGGCAAACGCTAATGGCCAGAAATACATGTTTCAGTTGTACTCACTTTATCACTATTTATAACATCATCATCTGTGCTAGCTTGGTGATTTACTCTGATCTTATGTACTGTCCAATCTATTTGCATTTTCTCCTTGGGGAAACTCAAATTACCATTGATTTCTCTGATGGATTTTTCTAATGACTATCTGTTGTTCTTGAGTTGCTCAAGTGTTTCTGCATGTGATTCGATGTAGAACAAAAATGTTCTGGGCACTTTGCAGTCATGTGGTTGGTATAAATCAAGTAGCGCACATGTAGCGAAGCAGGAAGGAGATAAGAGAGGAAGAAGAGGTTTTCTCTTGAAATGGAGGGAAGGTTGAGATATGGTTGGTAATTTCAGCCAGCAAAATCATTACATATTGAGAATGTATATAGAGTGTGTGTGTGTGTGTGTGTGTGTGTGTGTGTGTAGATATGTGTACAAATAAGGAATAACACTGAGTTCCAATTTGGAATTTCCTTCCCCACATCCTCCAATCATATTTAGGTATAGCTGATAGAGCAACACATTTGATATTTACAATTTGGTAAGTTTCACATATACATGATATGACTTGACACGTACCTATCAATCCCTGATAATATCAGGAAAATCAAGGTAACAAACAAATATCACCCTCAAAATTTTCTTTCTGTCCCTTTTAGATTGTAAGAACCCTTGGAATCTACACATTTAAATGTTTTTTTAAGTTTACAACACCATATTTTTAACTACAGGCACTATATCAGGTCTTCCTATTTTTAGCCATTCATATCATCTTAAGAATAAATCCACAGTGATTTTAAAAGCTACGGTTAGAATTTTCAAATATACATTTGATTTTAATTAAAAAACTGCAATTCTTAAAAACAAAATAACTATGGTCCTAAGAATAAAATTTTTAAGCACCAAAGGAACAAAACCTAATTTTCTTTACTGGTTATGGGACTGAGTAGATTACTATTTTCTCAGGAAAAGAAGAAATATGAGAACAGATCAGTTTTTTCTATTTGTTACTATTATGAACCACCAAAAAAAAAAAGTGCCTCCTTGATCAAATATTAGTAAGTACAGGAGGAAGAGCAAGATGGCAGAGAGTAGGAGACCTAGATATCTTTGGGCCCCTGGGATTCAGCTAGATAGTTATCAAACCAGTCTGAACACCTACAAACTCAATAGGAGATTGAAGAGAGGAACAGCAATTCCAGGAACAGAAAATCGACCACTTTCTGGAAAGCTGGATGTGTGAAGAAGTGAATCCGAGGAGGTATACTAGACAATAGACAATGGGGGAAGGGCCAGCTCCCAGCAAGCTGTAGAGCAGTAGGGCTCAAAATCAGAACTTTTAGAAGTCAGCTCCACTGAGGGACATCACTCCAGAGGCTAAGCAGGAGGAACCCTCATGGGAATAGTGCGGTCTCAAGACCCATGGGATCACAGAAAGATCTGGGGTGCCTGATGTGGCAGAGCTCCCAGATATCAGAGCCAGGAAGTTGGCTGCAGAGACTGAAGTGGGCTCTCAGCTCGGGGTTACCTTAAACTGTGATCTGAGGCAGAGTCAGGACACTGCTCTTCAAGACGGAACCCTACAAGTGGTATATCGGGGGAGACCTCCCCTTTCATCCTCTGGGAAGAATGGCATGGGAGCACACTGCAGGAATCTGCTGGGTTTAGAGACTCCAAATGGGGCTGTGTGCCAGAGATAGAAATGCTCAGCTACAGGTCAGGTGAGGATGCAGTGCAGCTGGAGACTAGGGAGAGAGGCGTGACTGCTTTTCTCTGAGGGCACACTGAGAACTGGTCCTCGGACTCTTGGCTCCTCTAGGCTTGGGACTGGGAGGCCGCCATCTTCATTTCCTTCCTCCAAAGCTGTACGGGAAGCGTTCAGGGAACAATAGCTACTGAGAGCGAACCTGAGCAGATTACTTAGCCTGGCCCCTGGCAAGGGTAAGGGTGGTGCAATTTTACTTCAGGCAAAGACATCTGAGAATCACTGCAATAGGCTCCTCCCCCAGAAAATCAGCAAGAACATCCAGCCAAGACCAAGGTCAGTGATCAATGAGAACTGTTTAACTCCAGAGCTATGGGAATGTACCACACAGAATTCATGGCTTTCCTCCCATGATTCTTTAGTCTCTCAACGTTAAATTCTTTTAATTTTATTTTTAGTTTTTTTATTTAAAAATTTTTTTCCTTTTTCCTATTTTAACATCTTCTAACTATTTATCTTATCAATATCATTTTTTAAAAACTCTTTAATTTTCACCATTATACTCATAGTCTGTCCCTTCATTATATTTAACCTTATTTTTTTGTATACATACAGATTTTCTTTTATTAAAATTTTGGGATACAGTTTCTTCTAATAGATCAAAATATACCCTAAATCTAGTGCAAGGCTTTGTTCTAGTCCTCAGGCCTGATCACATTCTTTTCTTCTTTTTTCAACCAACTTATCAATTCCTTTCTTAGAGTGTTTTTTAAATTTTCATATTTATAGTCATATTTCATCCCTCCCTCATGTACCATCTTATTTTTGTGTATATATATGTGTGTATGTGTTCAGAATATATATATATATTTTTGAGGAGAAATTGGTCTTCTGTATCATTAATTCTCTCTTCTGTCTCATTTATCTTAGCAGTAAGAGCCTCCATTTTTTATTATACCTCATGAATAGCTTTCCTTATTTCAACTTGTTTAGATTTTAGTTCTTTTATTTCTCCAGAAAGCGATTTTATTCTCCAGAATGGTTTTTTTCTTTAGAATTTTTGGAGGAAATTTCTTCTAACAGAACAAAATACACCCAAAATCAAATGCGTGGCTCTGTTCTAGTCACCAGTCTAATATATAATATATATATATATATATATATATATATATATATATAGTTTGTTTGTTTGTTTTTGTTTTTGTTTTCTTTTTGTTTTGTTTTCTTTCTTCTCCTCTCTCCCCTCCCCCCAATTTTGGGTCTGATTTGCTTAGTGTATATTTTTCAGGGGTCATTGCTACTCATTTAGTATCTTGTCTCTCATTCATCTACTCTTGTCTGGATAAAATGACAAGGCAGAAAAACTCATATAAAAAAAAGAACAAGAGGTGATGGCTAGGGACTTAATCAATAGGGACATTAGTAATATGTCAGAACTAGATTTCAGAATGATGATTATCAAGGTGCTATCTGGGCTCAAAAAAAGCATGGAAGATACTAGAGAATCCCTTTCTGGAGAATAAAATCGCTTTCTGGAGAAATAAAAGAACTAAAATCTAAAGTTGAAATAAGGAAAGCTATTCATGAGGTGTAATAAAAAATGGAGGCTCTTACTGCTAAGATAAATGAGACAGAAGAGAGAATTAATGATACAGAAGACCAAATGATGGGGAATAAAGAAACTGAGAAAAAGAGAGACAAACAACTACTGGACCACAAGGGGAGAATCTGAGAAATAAGTGATACCATAAAATGAAACAATATTAGAATAATTGGGATCCCAGGAGGAGGAAGAGGAGGAGGAGGAGAAGGAGGAGGAGGAGGAGGAGGAGGAGGAAGAGGAGGAGGAGGAAGAGAAGAAGAAGAAGAGGAAAGAGAGGAGAAGAAGGTATATGGAGCAAATTATAGCAGAGAATTTCCCTAATTTGGTGTAGGGAACAGGCATGAAAACCCAGGAGGCACAAAGAAATCCCCCCTAAATCAATAAAAATAGGTTCACACCTATCATCAAAAAGTAACACTCACAAGTCTCAGTGACAAGGAGAAAATCCTGAAAGCAGCTCAGGACAAGAGGTCTATAACATACAACAGTAGAAATATTAGATTGGCTGCAGACCCATCCACAGAGACCTGGCAGGCCAGAAAGGACTGGCATGATATATTCAGAGCAATAAATGAGAAAAATATACAGCCAAGAATACTATATCCAGCTAAGTGATCATTGAAAATAGGAGAGAGAAAAAATTTCCAGGACAAACAAAAACTAAAAGAATTTGCAAACACCAAACCAGTCCTCCAGGGAATATTGAAAGGGGTCCTCTAAGCAAAGGGAGAGCCTAAAAGGAACAGAACAGAAAGGAACAGAGACAATATACAGTAATATGCACTTTTTTTTTTTTTTTTAAAGATTTTATTTATTTGACAGAGAGAAACACAGCCAGAGAGGGAACACAAGCAGTGGGATTGAGAGAGGGAGAAGCAGGCCTCCCGCCGAGCAGGGAGCCCGATGTGGGACTCGATCCCGGGTCTCCGGGATCATGACCTGAGCCGAAGGCAGTCGCTTAACCAACTGAGCCACCCAGGCGCCCCAGTAATATGCACTTTATAGGCAATACAATAGCACTAAATTCATATCTTTCAATAGTTAACCTGAATGTCAGGGGGCTAAATGCCCCAATCAAAAGACACAGGGTAACAGTATGAATAATAAAACAAGGCCCATTGATATGCTGTTTGCAAGAAACTCATTTTAGACCCAAAGACACATCCAGATTTAAAGTGAGGGGATGGAAAACCATTTACCATACTAATCGAAGTCAAAAGGAAGCTGGGATGGCAATTCTTCTATCAGATAAATTAAATTTTAAGTCAAAGACTATAATAAGGGATGAGGAAGGACACTGTGTCATACTTAAAAGGTCTGCCCAACAAGAGGATCTAACAATTTTAAATATCTATGACCCTAACATGGGAGTAGCCAATTACAAAAACCAATTAATAGCAAAATCAAAGAAACACATGGACCTTAACACAATAACAGGAGGGGATGCTAACACCCCCCTCACTGAAATGGACAGATCATCTAAGCAAAAGATCAACAAGGAAATAAAGGCTTTAAATTACACACTGGGCCAGATGGACATCACATATACATGTAAAACATTCCATCCTAAAGCAACAGAATACACATTCTTCTCTAGTGCACATTCTCTAGAACTGATCACATCCTGCATCACAAATCAAGTCTCAACCAGTACCAAAAGGCTGGGATCATTCCCTGCATATTGCCAGATGATAATGCTTTGAGACTAGAACCTAACCCCAAGAGTTGGAAAGAACTCAAATACATGGAGGCTAAAGAGCATCCTATTAAAGAATATATGGGTGAACCAGTAAATTAAAGAAGAATTAGAAAAAGTCATGGAAACAAATGAAAATGAAAACACAACTGTTCAAAATCTTTGGGAGACAGCAAACTCAGTCTGGAGAGGCAAGTATAGAGCTATACAAGCCTTTCTCAAGAAACAAGAAAGGTCTCACATACACAATCTAACCCTATACCTAAAGGAGCTGGAGAAAGAACAATAAAATCTAAACCCAGCAGGAGAAGAGAAATAATAAAGATCAGAGCAGAAATCAATGAAATAAAAACCAAAAGAACAGTATAACAAATCAACAAAACTAGGAGTTGGTTCTTTGAAATAATTAGTAAGACTGAAAAACCCCTGAACAGACTTATAAAAAAGGAAAGAGGACCCAAATTAATAAAATCATGAATGAAAGCACAGAGATCACAACCAACACCAAAGAAATACAAACAATTATTAGAACACATCATGAACAGCTATACACCAGCAAATTTGACAAGCTGGAATAAATGGACGTATACCTAGAGACATATAAATTATCAAAACGGAACCAGGCAAAAACAGAAAATCTGAACAGACCCATAATCAGTAAGGAGATGGAAGCAGTCATCAAAAATCTCCCAAGAAACAAGAGCCCAGGGCCAGATGGCTTTCCAGGAGAATTCTACCAAACATTTAAAGAAGAATCAACACCTAGTCTCCAGAAACTGTTCCAAAAAATAGAAATGGAAGGAAAACTTCTAGACTCACTTTATGAAGTATTACCTTGATACCAAAACCAGACAAAGACCCCAACGAAAAGGAGAATTACAGACCAATGTTCTTGATGAACATGGATGCAAAAATTCTCACTAAAACAAAGGCCAGTAGGATCCAACAGTACATTAAAAGGAGTATTCCCCAAAACCAAGTGGGATTTATTCCTGGGCTGCAAGGTTGGCTCAACATCCACAAATCAGTCAATAAAAGAACAAGAAGCATGTGATACTCTCAGTAGACGCTGAAAAAGCATTTGACAAAGTATAGCATCCTTTCTTGAGATAGAGCATACCTACCACAATATCATAAAAGCCATCTATGAAAAATCCACAGTGAATACCATTCTCAATGGTTAAAACTGAGAGCTTTTCCCCTAAGGTCAGGAACACAGTGCGGCTGTCCACCATCACCACTGCTATTCAACATAGTACTAGAAGCTCTAGCCTAAGCAATCAGACAACAAAAAGAAATAAAAGGCATCCAAATCAGCAAAGAAGAAATCAAACTCTCACTCTTTGGAGAGGATAGGATACTTTATGTGGAAAACCCAGAAGACTCCACTTCCAAACTGCTAGAACTCATACAGGAATTCAGTAAAGTGTCAGGATATAAAATGAATACACAGAAATAAGTTGTATTTCTATATACCAACAGCAAGACAGAAGAAAAAGAAATTAAGGAGTTGATCCTATTTACAACTGCACATAAAACCATAAGATACCTAGGAATAAACCTTACCAAAGAGGCCAAGAATCTGTCCACAATAAATTAAAAAGTACTTGTGAAAGAAATTGAGGAAGACATGAAGAAATGGAAAAACATTCCATGCTCATGGACTGGAGGAACAAATATCCTGAAAATATCTATGCTACCTAAAGCAATCTACACATTTAATGCAATCCCTATCAAAATACCCTCAATGCTTTCAAAGAAATGGAACAAATAATTCTAAAATTTATATGGAACCAGAAAAGACCATGGAGAGCCAGAGCAATGTTGAAAAGGAAAACCAAAGTTGGCAGCATCACATTTCCAGACTTCAAGGTCTATTACAAAGGTGTCACCATCAAGACAGTATGGTACCAGCACAAAAACAGAGACATGGATCAATGGAAAGAATAGAGAGCCCAGAAATGGACCCTCAACTCTATGGTCAACTCATCTCCAACAAAGCAGGAAAGAATGTCCAATGTAAAAAAGTCTTTTCAACAAAGCGTTTTGGGAAAACTGGAGAGCCACATCCAGAAGAATGAAACTGGACCGTTTCCTTACACCACACACAAAAAATTGACTAAAAATGGATGAATGACCTCAATGTTATACAGGTATTTATCAAAATCCTTGATGACAGGCAGCAACCTCTTCAACTTCAGCCACAGCAACTTCTTACTAGAAACATTGCCAAAGGCAATAACAAAATGAACTACTAGGACTTCATCAAGATAAAAAGCTTTTGCACAGCAAAGGAAATAATCAACGAAACCAAAAGAGGACGGACAGAATGGAAGAAGATATTTGCAAATGACATATCAGATAAAGGGCTAGTACCCAAAATCTATGAAGACCTTATCAAACTCAATACCCAAAGAACAAATAATCCAATCAAGAAATGGGCAGAAGCCACGAATAGACATTTCTGCAAAGAAGATATCCAAATGGCCAACAGACACATGAAAAAGTGCTCAACATCACTTGGCCATCAGGGGAGTACAAATCAAAACCACAGTGAGATACCACCTCACACCGGTCAAAATGGCTGAAATTAACTAGTCAGTCAATGACAGAATTTGGCAAGGATGCGGAGAAAGGGGAACCCTCCTCCACTGTTGGTGGGAATGCAACCTGGTGCAGCCACTCTGGAAAACAGTATGGAGCTTCCTCAAGAAGTTGAAAATAGAGCTACCTTATGACCCAGCAATCGCAGTACTGGGTGTTTACCCTAAAGATACAAATGTAGTGATGTGAAAGGGCGCATGCACTTGAATATTTATAGCAGCAATGTCCACTATGGCCGAACTGTGGAAAGAACCATCTGTCTATCAACAGATGAATGGATAAAGAAGATGTGGTACTTAGATATAATTGAATACTATGCAGGCATGAAAAAGGAGGAACTCCTGCCATTTGCCACGATGCGGATGGAACTGGAGGGGATTATGCTGAATGAAATAAGTCAATAAGAAAAGGACAATTATCACATGATTTCTCTGATATGAGGGCAGGGGGTCATGGGGTTTAGGGAGGGGAAAAAATGAAATAAGATGGGACCACAGAGACAGAGAAACCATAAGAGACTCTTAATGTCAGGAAACAAACTGAGGGTTGCTAGAGGGGTTGGGAGAGGGATGAGGTGGCTGGGTTATGGATATGAGGGATGGTATATGGTTATGGTGAATGCTGTGAATTGTTTAAGACTGATGATTCACAGACCTATAATCCTGAGCAAATTATAATTATATGTTAATTACAAAAACATTACTAAATATAGGAAACTAGATTAACATGAATGGAATTTCAGTTTTATCTCTAATGGCAGAGGGCTGAGGGCAGACAGCAATACTGCTTTGGGAATGCTGGAAACTTCATTTCACTCCTGGATTTATCCATTATGCTTGAAAAATCAGGTTACGTATATGTGGCTCATGCTGCAGAAAAGGTGGAACTTTGTGAAGGACATAGTCTTTCCTGGTTAGCATCTAGCAATATCACATTCAATCTCTGTCCAATGTCCTGATGATTTGCAACTCTCCTCTCAAGCAAGGCACAAGTGAATGCTCCCTTTTATAAAAAGTGGTGGGATATGTCTTAGGTTTTTTTCACCTCAGAAGATCTGTGATTCTGAAGAATATACCTATACATATGTGAAATGGAGAAAAAGAGAATGAAGGACAAAACTGTGAAGTCTGAGTGACAGAGCCATTTCATTAACAGGTTTGAGAGACTTTATCACCCTAAATATCTATAAACTAGTGTAGCAATAATTTCTCCCCATAAATGAGTAACACTTGGGTCATTAATGCCTGTGTTCCCAATTTCATAATCAGCAAAAATGTATATCTTGTAAGCAGTAGATAAAATTAAGGAGGTCTAATGTTAAAGTCCTATCCTTAAGTCTCCTATACCAATGTTTTGAAACTCAAAGCTTTTCTCAGAGAGTGTGTGTGTGTATATATATATATATATATATATATATATATATATATATACACACACACACATATACACACATACACACATTATATATATATATATATATACACATGCACACATATATATATGTACATAGAAGATAAAAGTATATGAATATGTGCATACCTACATCAAACATATTCCTCTTTTATTATGTATATATAAATATATATATGTATATTGGCACATAAGCACATATATGATGTATGTATATACCAAATATGCCAGAATACATTAGCTAATTAGTGTTTGTTTCATAATTTTAATAAGAAACTTCTGATTTTTATTATAAAGTTTGTAACAGTTGAAATTTTTTTACCCTTTTCACTCTATCCAATTTTGTCCTGTACTGTGTTTTGCTATGCTTCAGATCTACATATCAAACAATTAATTGGAAAATGACACCTAACTACTTAAAGGAACCTCAAACTAAGCATGTCTACTAAACTAATCACATCACATCCAGCCCCAAGGTTTTCTCTGTCCAGTAATGGTGTCAGCATTTCACTAGCCATCCAGCTTGAAAGATGATTCTTTTTAAACCCTCTCTACCTCAAATTTCAATTCACCAACATGCTTTATAAATTCTGTCTGTGAAGTGATTCCTGAGGCTATAACTGGTTGTACCCAACAATGTACTGTTCCTGGCCCCCACGAATGGCTGAAGACCTTTGTGTTTTCCTCTGCTCAGAAGACTTTCTCTCCATTTCCTATCTGTTAACACCACCTTACAAGCTCAGGTCAGTTGTAACTTCTTTTACAAAATCCTCTCTAACTTCATCACCTAGAATAATTGTTCCCTACTCAGTGCTTCTAGAAGTTCAACTATAAAAAAACAAATGCACAATAATTAGAATTCAAAGAAGCAGGTACTGTAAGTCCCTTCATGGGAAGGGTTAAATATTTACTTCCAAGTGTATTGCTCCTCGAACAGTGCCCAGCATATTCAATTATCATTAAAGCCTTCAGCTTGAGTAAGGGGCCTCTGGTCCCTCACACACCAGGTCAGTAGAGACGGGCATTAATTCAGACTTTGGAAACAGGCTTTGTTGGGTTTAAGTCCTAGATATATGAGTTGCTGGCTGGGCAACTAGGGCAATGACTTAAATGTCCCCGAAGATCACTTTCTTCAGCTTTAAAAAAAGGCAAGGGAGTAGCGCCTTCCTCACAGGATCAATCCAAGATCTGAAGACATAACACAAGCAAAGCATTCTGCTCATCAGTTTAAACTCTTAATATTATTTCCTTGAGTAGGAGAGCCACCAGAACATCAGAGCCAATGATGGTTTGGCGCAGCAGAGGGCCAACACAAGTAAGGACCTATAGATCCTAAGGCATCCTGTTGAGGACACTTCTCCTAAATGGGACAAAACATACTGTTAGAGCTTTTACTCATGACTTCTGTCACTTAATGACTTCGCACTTGTTTTACCTCCTCCAGCTGTTTGCTACAACCAGAGCACTGTGCAATGTTCCTATGTTCCAGGAGTCTGCTCACAACTGATCTATAATTCAGAGAACCCAGGCTTGTAGCAGGCATAAGGATCTACCACCTTTCCCCAATTCTTGTCATTTCTCCCAATTCTGGTACAAGGTGGGAAGTCAGGACATAATCAAGGTGGAAAGGGTGGTGTGAAGAGAAAGCCCTAAATGCAGACTGAAGAAAGGACTAATTATCCTTAGGAGTCTATTGAGCCCTTCAGCCAGGAAAGCTATTTCTAGATGGCAAGTTATAATTAAGAAGGCTGGTAGGCGTTCTGAAGCCCAGGATTAGCATTTCTTAAATGCTGCTGCATGCATCTCCTGTGACTGCTCAGTAGGGCTTCCATGATTAAGAAAGTTTGGGGAATATATCCACCATGTCATCTGGAGATTTATATTATATATTAGTGTATAGGAAAAATTTTGTAAATTAAAAAAAAAACCATAGTTTAATTTTTATATTTCTGAGAATTGAACATGAGAATTTATACAATTACCTCTACCTTAGATAGCTAAGTGACTTTTTTTTTAAGATTTTATTTATTTATTTGACAGAGAGAGAGATTACAAGTAGGCAGAGAGACAGAGAGGAGGACGCAGGCTCCCCGCCAAGCACAGAGCCCAATGCGGGACCTGATCCCAGGACCCTGAGATCATAACCTGAGCTGGAGGCAGAGGCTTTAACCCACTGAGCCACCTAGGCACCCACTAAGTGACTTCTTAACATCTGAGATAAGGTTGAAGAGCTGGCCTATTCTAATAAGCAGTCAACAGTTTTGTATGTAAAAATGAACCTTATGGCTACGCTTTCACAGAATGCTATTTCCACGAGCCCAGGAGAAATGGACTCTTCACTTTCATAGGCAATGTTCCTGAGAGCCCATGGATGTGGCAAAGACTAATGGAATCCACTATTTTATTCGTGAGATCTGATTTTCCCTATCTAACCCTAGATATTCTGTGAAGCTTTGTAGAGGGCTTGAGGGTTGGTGAAGGACAACCTATAAGCCAAATCCAGTCTACTGCCTGCTTATGTATACAAAGTTTTTTGTGCAACACAGACACGTTCTTTATTTACCCTTTATGGCTAACTTTGCCAAACAACAGAGCGGAGTAGTCCTGACAGAGATCATGTGGCCTGCAAAGCCTAAAGTGTTTACTATCTGGTCCTTTAAAGAAGAAGCTTCCAGACTCTAATTTCTAGGATTATTATTTAAAATTAAATGACATCTTTCCAAAAGTAAGATTACAGATTTTACCATCCATATTAATTCCATCTGGAAAGTATCTAATAACTTTATCTAATGCCGGGGGGGGAAAACCTTAAAACTGTCAGATACAGAACTAAAACATCAAGAACTGGCTATCCCATATGAGTGCAAAAGTCATGGCACACAGACAATCTCAGTGTTTTGAGAGAGAACTAAAGTTGCATATTTAGAGAAAATCCTTTTTCCCAAAATTCTGACTTAATTTTCAAAGCTTTACTAAGCTGTCTTCTTAAAACTCTAGACACTTCCCATAGTCCTTCACATTGTTAAAATTTTAATCTTGTTAATTTATTAATACACTTACATTTAGCCTCTTCTGAACACTAATGAAAATCTTTGCTTGAATTATAATTAATTGGAAAGTTCTTGAAACATGCAATTTAGCTTAATCAAAAGTGAAAATTCTCATCTTTCCTCAATAAAGATAGAACTTCAGAGCTATTGCTCAGTATGTAGAACACTCTACATGTAATTTGAATAAAATAACCTAAAACTTTAGTTTTTTTATTGAATTGCAGAATTTGATGAGACCTACATGGGTACTGTGATAAACATCTTGTGCAGGTATTTTAAATTAACATAATATCCTATAAATCAAAATGAGTTTCCAAAAACTCTAAAATAACATAGTCACAGACTTTTTGTAAATACTGAGATAACAGTTATGATTTTAAATTGCTATGAACGAATATTGTAGAATCTGAGCATACTGTAGAATCACTGATGGTAACATTACTGTATTTTTATACCAAATATTAAAGAGCATTCCAAAAATACTTTAAAAATAGTAATTTTGAATACCTTAACGCTGATTGTACATCTAAATACATATGAACTCCAACTGACTGTTAGAGTAAATGGAGTAATGACATCACATGGAGAGTAAATGACATCACTCAAGCCCACTGAGGGTACTTGCCCTCCTGAAAAGTTTACTTCCCTTTTAGAGTCTCTGAAAAAGAATACCCAGTACTAAAGCAACTTACACTTGGACAAAGAACTCAGATAAGTGAGTAGAAATGGGATATAGCCTTAAGAATGATTTATTAACATTAGCAATGAGAGCTATCATTTTTTGAGAATTAATATAATAATAAACTGTGGTAGATTATTTCTATGTATTATTTTTCCATATGCTAATTCAATACTGTAGATACTATCATTACCATTTATGATCAGGATGTTGGGATTCTGAGATCTGGGGATTGATTGGCATTGATCTTGCCAAAGGTCAAATAATAAATGACAACAATTGGGGCACCTGGGTGGCTCAGTTTTTTGAGAAACTGCCTTCAGCTCAGGTCATGATTCCGGAGACCCGGGGTCGAGCCCCACATCGGGCTCCCTGCTCGGCGGGAAACCTGCTTCTCCCTCTCTCACTCTCCCTGCTTGTGTTCCCTCTCTAGCTGTGTTTCTCTCTGTCAAATAAATAAATAAAATCTTTAAGAAATAATAAATGACAACAATTACAAGATATGCTTACTAGATTCCAATGTCTAGGCGCCTTATAACTATGCCTTAAGATCTAATGGACAGGTTCATTAATTAGAGCAGATGAAAAAATGGAGCAAGAAAGTACAATTAGCAATTTTAAAATCTTGACTGACACCTAAGGTGTTTGTGTTATGATCCAGAGTTTGAACTAACACAAAGCTTCCGGGAGTAAATAAAGGAACATGTCTTCTGAAATATCTGGCATTCCTATAAATCCTGGTCAAGTTCAATTGACTGTGTGGTCTCCATCTTGGGAGCCTGAAGAAAGTGTGTGCCACTGCTAATGCTAGGGGAAAAAAAAAACAACACAAAAAAACCCAAACCAACCTACCCAGGAGAGCATACTTTGACAATCAGAATCTGAAACCATTTGATGGCTTTTCTTTGGGTCTGATGACTCATATGAGACTGGGATAAGCAAAATCCAAGGAAAAAGACTAATGGCACACAAAGTAAGTTTTTGTAAAAGCCTATTAGCCAAAAGCAGAAGACCAAAGAGCAACTTAAGAGCAGTATTTACAGAGAAGAATTATAAAAAGGCATGTTAAAAATACTTTTATTTTTATTCTGTATTCACACTAGAATCACTGTATTCACACAGTGATTCTAAACTTCAGTAGGAAAGATTTGTTCCTTATAGCTTTCTGAAAGTGAGGATCATTAGAATTGTAATGTCTTGGGGTGCCTGGGTGGCTCAGTTGGTTGAGCGGCTGCCTTCGGCTCAGGTCATGATCCGGGAGACCCGGGATCGAGTCCCGCATCAGGCTCCCTGCTTGGCGGGAAGCCTGCTTCTCCCATTCTCACTCCCCCTGCTTGTGTTCCCTCCCTGGCTGTGTTTCTCTCTGTCAAATAAATAAAATCTTTAAAAAAAAAAAAAAGAAGAAGAAGAAGAATTGAAATGTCTTGGCAAAAGGGGTTAGGTAGCATTCTTTAAAAAAAAGTTTTTTTAAACCCTCTAAAGTTGTTTTATAATGGATTTATTACTATTAAGGGGAAATCTAAAAGGGAGATTGCTTTTCAATTTTACTTATTTATTTATTTTTAAGGATTTTACTTACTTATTTGACAGAGAGAAACACAGCTAGAGAGGGAACCCAAGCAGGGGGAGTGAGAAAGGGAGAAGCAGACTTCCCGCCGAGCAGGGAGGCCGGTGCAGGGCTCGATCCGGGGACACTCAGATCATGACCTTGAGCCAAAAGCAGACACTTAAGGACTGAGTCACCCAGGTGCCCCTAATTTTTGTTTTTTTAAATAAAGATTTTATTTATTTGAGGGACAGAGAGTGCACTAGAGAGAGAGCAGGGGGAGGGGGAAGGGCAGAAGGAGAGGGAGAAGCAGACCCCCCCCACACACACACACTGATCAGGGAGCCCCATGCAGGGTGCAGGGCTCTATCCCAGGACTAACCACCCCCCCAACCCATGAGAGATCATGACCTGAGCCCAAGATAAATACAGCCTACAGAGCTACCCAGGTGCCCAGGTAGTAGTTTTAGAGTGTGGTGTCCTTGAGACAATTCCAGAGGGTCTACCGGGCAAAATTACTTTCATAATAATACAGATGTCATTGGCCTTTTAACTCTTATGACATTTGTAATGAAGATGCAAAACCAATGTGAGTCAGACTCCTGGTACCTAAGAATGGCACAAAACTGTACTATTATCATTGCATTCTTCTCCACTACAAAACTTGGCTACACATCCTTATAATATGCTGCATGACTAATTTTGAAGTGTGTGTAAGTCCTTTTACTGCTTAATTGAAGTTAGATGGTTCTCTCAAGAAAAGGCACTTATACACAATTGAGTTGCAAACAAAACTAGTTCCTTTGATCATGGGTTAACACTTTTACTTAAAAGAACATTTTGCAGAGAAACTATGGTTATAGACTTGAATAGTTAGCAGATAAATTCTAAAAAAAAGTGAAGAAAAATAATAGTATCTGTTCATAATAAAATCAAGCTTCCAAGGAAAAAGTAAAATTGTGGAAAATTTGAATCTGCCACCACAAGCTTTGGATGCTTCTCAATACATAATTTTTTTTTCTGATAAGATCAGTGGTGATATTAATATGAAATTTTGATATTACGTAGTGAAATATGTCAACATTTCAGCATAACTCAATCAACAAATTTACACTAGATGACCCAGGCATGATGTTACAAAATCATGGATTAAAGATTCATACCAAGTGTCAGATAGCTCACTGGATTTTAAGGTCACAGAGTATGACAAGTGGATTGTTATGATTTCATGTTTTACACTGCAATTGAACTTTGAAAAACAGTCAAATTTTGTTATATATCAAAGACTACCCCAAGTTATCTAAAAATATCTACTAAATTACTTCTTTTTCTATCTACATATCTGTATAAGGCTGGAATTTCTCCTGCTTCACTAGAATAACCTATTATAAACAACCGAACACAGAAATATATTTAAGAACTTGGCTGTCTTCTATGGTGCTAGAGATGAAAAAGACTGCAAAATGCCAAACAATGCTACTTTTTAAAAAACTTTTTGTTTTGGAATATCTAGTTATTTTTCATGCAGTACTGTTAACATGTAAGAGATTTAACTCTAACCATTTTAAAGAAATTAAATCTTTTTTTAATTTCTCACTTTATATTTTGAAAAACGTAGACACAGATAAAATCCATATAAACAAAAGTTCTTTTGTAAATTTTTAAGAGTATAGGGAACTTAAAACCAGACAATTTGAGAATCGTTGTTTTAAGGGCACTTTCCTAAAAGCCTTTTATTCTTAAGACTTTGTTTGAGAGAGAGTGGCAGATAAGGGAGTAGGACAAGTGAGATCCCTCCTGAGCAAGGAGCCCAACACTGGGTTTGATCCCAGGACCAAAGATCACATCCTGAGCCCAAGTCAGAGGCTCAACTGACTGAGCCACCCAGGTACCACCACCCCAACTACAAAAGCCTTTTAGATGAAACTCTGATTTCTTTCCTATTTCAACTGAAATAATTTAATAAGTATTCTACAAATTTCACTCTGGCATTAAGACAAGCAATTAATATTAATGAATAACAACTATGCACCATAAACAAAGCACTTACAAAATGGGCAGCAAAATGACTAAATTAAGACCTTTAACTCAAACACCTGCAGATTCTGGGCATGTGACATAAATATATAAAATAATCTCCATATAAAACATTCTTGAAACTCTCCACATTATTTTTCCATCAGTCATGTTATTTTTCATAGAAACTTCAATTCCAAGAATATTGTTCTCATTGTAAAACTGCCCTAAGAAACCAGTATCACAAGCATCATCATAAATAGTCATGGACCCTACTGCCTCTAGCTTCTCCCATGAGTATACCCTCTCTGGCCCTGTTCTAGCTCTCCCTCTTCCTTATGGTGAAGAATCAGATTCTTCACCATAAGGTGAAGGGGACATGGCTCTAGGTTGTCTGCATTGTGCCTCCTTCTAGCACCTGTTAGATCACATTCCAAAAGCCTAAACCCCAGAAGTCTCTGCCAAATGTTCCTCAAAAAATTAAAAGTAGAGCTACCCTATAATCCAGTAATCATACTACTGGGTATTGACCCAAAGAAGAATTTGAAAACACGAATTCAAAAGTATATATGCAACCCTATGTTTATTACATCATTACTTCTAATAGCCAAATTACAGAAGCAGTCCAGTATCCACTAACAGATCAATAAGAAGAGGTGGTATATATATACAATGGAATATTATTCAGCCATAAAAGGAAAACCTTGCCATTTATAACATCATGGGTAGATGTACAGGGTATAATACTAAGCAAAGTAAGTCAGAGAACAAATACCATATGATTTCATTCATATGTAAAACTTAAGAAACAAAATAAATTAACAAAGGGGGAAAAAAAAGATATCAAAAAACCAGATTCTTAACTACAGAAAACAAATGGTTACCCAAGGGGAGGTGGAGAGGGAGGATGGCTGACATATTTGAAGGAGATTAAAGAGTGCACTTGTGATGAGTACTGAGTAACACACAGGACTGTTGGATCACTATATTGTACACCTGAAACTAATATAGCATTGTATGTTAACTACACTGCAACTGAAATAAAAAATTTCATATACAGCAGTAAAAAATAATTCTCTTCCAAATAAGTTTGAGTTGCTTTCATGAGTTGGTCTCTTCCACAGGTTTATTCTCCTGATGGATGGGACTGCACCTCTCCCTGCACCTAAGTGCCCCAGGCCTGAAGGGCAGCCATGGGGTGCTGGACTGAAGTGGACAGAGCATGTGCAAACAGTGGGACAGAGTAGGGGCTGGAAAAGCGCAAGGACAAAGCAAGCACTGAAGACTGGCTTTCCTTGTAGCACAACATTCCATCCCAAAGTTTTGAGGATCCCAAATGTAAACTTAGTCTTGTGGGTCATTACAAAGGTCAATTTGTTAAGGGAGAAGGATATGACATATTTCTTCTCTTTTTTCCCCCTCCCCCAGATACAACATATTTTATATAACAATTTGTTGTCTTGATTTATAACCTGATTATCAAAACATGAAATGTGGGTAATTGTACGGTCTTGCCAGGCTACCACTATTAAGGGATGAGCTGGGCTACGGAGGCCTGGTCTAGGTACAGGACAGGACTAAGTAAAGGAGAGGTAAAGAAGATGACCATCAAACTGACAGTGTCTGTCTGAAGAGGACAGCCATTTACAGATTCACTTGAAATCTGCCAGATATTCTGATTTTTACAGAGATGTTAGGAATCTAAATTTTAAAGCAAAAATTCCTATTTTTAAAATCTTGACAACTAATCAAAAAACAGCTGGTAGCAAACACTGATCAATCCAAATAATGAACTCAGCAGCTGATAACTTTCCAGTGGACCACCATATTATAGTATCTGGACTTGAAGAAAGTTTGTAATATGGTGAGGTTTCCAAAAGCCTTCTTCCCAAATCCTCACCAGTATCACAATTAATAGCAACGCTAATAATAACAGTTGCTACTTACAGAATGCCTAATACAAAGCCAGGCTTTGACCGTTGTTATTGCAATAACATTTACACGTTCAAAGGTTTTCTCATCTACGGGAAAGCTTTGTGACTCAACTGTCAGTTTCCATTTAACCAGTCCCATTTATAATAATCTTATCAAGAAATCTACTTACACTTCTGCATGGTAACTTGATTGTGGAAGTATAGAGTATGTGCATGTAGATTAGAACAATTTACCTGATCTGTGGAGGGATTAAATCTTGGCACAAACTGTAATTAAGGGAGTTAATCTGCTTCCCATATTGATTCCAAGCTTGTAATTCAATAACAGGTCCTGGGCAAGTGCAAGTTGAACCCTTTTGAGCAATATGGGCATCACGCATGAAACTCTTCTTCCTCTATGCCAATAAAATGTCATCTCTTGATTATGACTTCTTTTATAGCTTTTCCCTAACTCCTTCAAATGGTATTCTAGATGGGCTATAAAGTAGTTAATCAGAATAAATTAAAATTTGTACTTAGCACTAAAATGTAAATTAATTGTAGGTTTTCTCCCAAATCTAACCATTTTAAACATCTGGTACATATATTTTAGTGCTTCATTCACTCTAATGGTGATAATTTTAGCAAGTTGTTAAAACTACTTTTCACTTCCTCATCGTAGTAGTTCAAAGGATGCTGCTGCTAATGTGTCAGCATCGAAGCATCTTTCACAAACTCATTAGAGAAACAACCAGTCCTCTTTGGTTCATCATAAAGTAAAATAGAGCAGAACATTATCATCTGCCCACTGCCAACCAGACAATGAAACCACTGGCCTTACCATGAAGGAAGTTTAAAGTTTTCAAGAATCAAGGGCATTGAGTACAGAAAATTAATCTTTTCACTGCCATGTTTTATACTTCTGAATATCAATCTTCACCAGCTGTGATAGTTTCTTTTGTAACATCTGCTAGAGTGGAAAAGATGCATAGTGACTGTATGTAAGCACAGGAATACTTTTTTCTTTTTTTTTCTTTTTTTTGATGATTAAGGTCAACAGAATTATGGGAAATTCATGACTTGCAAATGATATAAATTATATGAACACTGAAAATGCTCATAACTTCTTTTAATTAAGTAATAAGCCAGAACAGATTTTTCAGTAGTTCTGAGTAATGTGCATTGCAAATGACAGGCAATAATTCATGCAAAGAGGATCATATATTGAGTTCAAGATGTTCATATTTCATTTTTACATTCCAAAGCTATTTCAACTCAGTTTTTCTCTTAGATCTTTGCTATCCCTATTTTGTGTTAAATAGCCAACTTGGCCAATTATTTCCCCAGAATTAAGTCACTATTTTACTCAATTGTCTTTTTGGTTTGGTCCTAAATACAGAAGACTTCAATCCTAATGCTTACAACTCTGGAGTGAGAGCAAAGATAGAATCCAGACAGGCCTTGCCTCACATCATCAAAAGTTCTGTTTTCAGAAATGATTTTCCCTGGATGTTACCAAATTTGTCAATTGGCCAACTTCATATAGACATAGCTTCAGAGACTACATGCAAAAAACCATTTTTTAAAAAGTGGACAAATATAAAATTAGCAATCCAGTTTTCAACAAAAATGGTGTATGGATATACTGTTTATCTGATTTAAGTGTGCTGATTTATCAGGTGGGCTGAGGCCCTGGAAGGCTAGTGATGCCAAATGACTTGCAAAATGGAATGATGCTCTTGCCAAAAAAGAAAGAAAAAGTGTCATGGAAGAGTCAAGGATAATCAGGCAATTCATATCCTCATAGGGAAAGTATTAGATCAGTTTTCTTCACACAAAAGAGACTTTCAGATACTTGATTAAAAACTTTTTTCCCCCATCTTAACATAAGGCTCAAAATGTTACTTAGCACTATTTAGGCCTTATCAAAGTAAGTGTCAAAGAGAATAAAATTAAAAGCATACAGTAGGCATTTTAGTTGACACCTCAAAATACATTCTACCCTGGTGATTCTGCAGTCTAGAAAAGAGTCCCTCAAAGGCGTACATTAGCATCACAAGGTGTAATCTGCAGACCCAGAGTTTTCCCACCATCTGGGAGATTGTTAAAATCACAGTCCCTACTCCTTACCCTTAGATCTATTCAGTCAGAGTCTGCATTTTAGCAAGTTAGGTCAAATGATTCTCATGCACAGTAAAGCACTGCCCAACTGCACCAGAGTCTCCTAAGTGGATTTCAGACATGCCTGTGACACTGAGTCCAGGATCTCAGACTCCTGCCATAGATAGCTTTAAATACATACTCCAGTTTGCCAGGTGAATATTACTGATTCCTGTAAGTGCCATAAAATTAAAAAAATAGAAGGTTGGAAAGTCCTTGATTGAGCTAATCAAGTTCATCCTGTGACTCCTTCCAGAGATGGTTTAGGAATGGGCACAAAATCCATCTGCAGCCAATGAAGCATGAGATAGTTTTTTAGGGGAGTGAGAGAATCCAGGAAAAATCTGTTGTTCCTAAGATCACTCAAAGACAGACACTTTCTTATTCTTCTGGTTATTGCTGCATCAGGAGGCTCTGCCAGAGACTGCTGATGTCAGCCCTCCTAAAATCCTGAGGATGAAATCAACACCAAAGATGACAAAGCAGAGAGGTTGAGAGCAATTCTGTTCCTGATAACAATGCTGAGCCACAGAACCAACCAGTCCTAAAGCCTGTTGTCACCATTAGATTTACTGTATGAAGTGATGTATTTCCTTATTTTTTTCAGCCAATTTGGGCTGAGGTTTATGTTAGTTGCAAATCATTTTACTATAGAGAAGGAATGGATAATTTTGCTGATTGGGTCCAAACTGCTTCAGGCATTTTTAAAGGTCAATCAGTTCTGATACCGTAAGTATCTAGAGCATTATCTAAAATTCCCACCATTCACTTGAGATTCCAAGAATGTAAGTTCCCAGTGAAAATTAAGCAGTGGAGTTGAAATGAGTGTAAAGGAGGTCTCCTCCTTGCACAGCATTTACTCTTAGTGTTTGCTGAATGAAAGAACGAATGAATGAATGATGGCATAGGTGCACAGAATTAAAGTTGCCTTTCAAAACAATTAGAATTACCTTAAATTCCATTTGATTTTTACCTATTCTCTTCCTGAAATCTACCAGGGCTCATTAAAAAGTTACTGTTGCTAAGAAGTCCCTGTCAACATCATACACTTAGGTAATTTTACCTGTCACATTTCTTTAGGTCTCCTCTCAATGTACCTAGTTATATGGCATGGAGATATACCCATAATATTGGAATAATGCAAAGTAAAACATATTAACTACTATATCGTACCACTCCAAACCATGGGTCCATGCAGTATCTTATATTCTAGATATTCAGGGGTATTTGCATAGCCAAGAGTTAAGTCCCCTCATGCCTAAGGAAAAAGGATTTTCTGGAGGACTTATGTTCATTTATATCCTCTCCCAGAAGAGGTCACTTCCTCGTGGTAAAAGTGGTTTCCCACTTAGTGGTACAAGGAGAGTTATTGTCAGAAGAGTGTTGCAGAATGAGGTCAGAGTGCCCCTTACTCGTTTCTCCTAGAGAATAATGAACATGTAGTATATGGTCATGTCACTGCTATTTTTTTTTAAAGATTTTATTTATTTATTTGACAGAGAGAGATCACAAGTAGGCAGAGAGGCAGGCAGAAAGAGCAGAGGAGGAAGCAGGCTTCCTGCCGAGCACAGCGCCCGATGAGTGCCTCGATCCCAGGACCCTGAGATCATGACCTGAGCTGAAGGCAGAGGCTTTAACTCACTGAGCCACCCAAGCACCCAGTCACTGCTATTTATAACTGTACTTTCCCCATGAATATCCTAGCTTCCTGGCCCTTCAAAGTGTGAAAAACCTAGGCATGGGTTTTTCAAGTCTCCTAGAGTTTCCAACAAACTTCAGCTTCGGTGGCCGCTGTGGTTTCTGGCTTAATAACACCTCTTACTGGTTTCTTCTCTTCCCTGAAGCACTTCTTATTTTCCTTCTTAATGGCACTCCCTGCACTTGAGAAATATAATTCTTGTTTTTGAATCCTGTCTGAGGTCTGCTTCTAGGAGAACCTAATCTAAAAACACTGTCATCACCTCATCCAGAATCAGGCAGCATATCTGTTTCAGGGGTAGCATGGAGAGGCAGCCCAAAACTAAAACCAACAGTGAGGAAATCATATAGTAGGAAAAGGAGAACCAGAGAAGAGTAAATGGAAGATGTGTGAGTAAATATGTAGTCATTAGAAAGTGAATTTGAGCAAAGATTTAAAAATATAAAAACACAATGCACATGTCAAATGTCTTTTTAAATGGACAAAATGTAAAATTTTGGATCCACAGTGACTTAAATATAATTGTGTTCCCTTGTTCCCAAACAGAGCAAAGCAATAGCAATTTCACTCTGTGTTATTATCATTCTGGTTTAAGACACATGGAACCTGCTGGTCTCCACTTGACATACTATGCATTGGAGAGTCGGGTCAACTCAAACTTCTTCCCTAATATTGCTGCTCAAATAAATTTTTCTTCAGTTCCAAGGGTGACAAGATTGTTGTCTATTAGGTGGAAGAAGGCTTTGGACAACCCTTCTGCTATTAGAGAATATTCTTTGGAGGCGGACTTTGCAATTGGAGCTGTACTTTCATGCTTCGGCACAGATAATAAGCAGTATCCCTTACCTTCACATCTATGAGAAAGATTTCTCTTCAGGGAAGATAGCTACAACTCCAAATGGCCTTGGGCAGTCTATATTTAAACAGCAGTGGAGCAGGACTTTAATTCAATATGGAGGGAATCTGATGAGTAGCTTCAAGAGAGAAGGCAACAGAGTAAATCCAAATATCTAACACCATTATAGAGTGGTGACTCGTAGGTTGAAAGCCATTTTTTTTTTGTCAGAAGACAGAGTGATAGACAATCACTTGGTTTATATGATCAGGTTTAAAATGTGAGATCCTCATTCTCAATGAGAAAGCTTATATGAGGGCTGTTGAGGAGACAGAAACAGAAATGGCTCCTTCCTCTGGATTCTTAAGAAGCTTCCCTGGCCTGAGGGCCTGCTGACTTGAAAAGGACTCTGAACTCAGAGACATGTGTTTCAGGCAATTTCATTAAATGTCTTATAAACTATATCACATAGTTTACACTTTATCCCAAAGGTAAAAGAGACCTATGAAAGGTTTTATGTATAATCAGATCTGTGATTTAGGAAGTTCACAGAGGCTGCTGTGTGAGGAATAGAGCAAAGGGAAGGAGAAGAGAGATTACAGACCACGGAAATGTGATGGTTACAATAGCTGTTGAGGAGAGAGGATTGGGAAGGCAGCTTTGACTTGGGGGAAGACACCAGTCACTGATATGCTGTGACAGAATGCATGCTGAGATAACATTTAATGTACTTATATGACTTCCACATCCCTTTTCATGGCATCAGACAGGCCTTATTTCACATCATTATCTAGAAATATGTACTGTCCGTATTTAGGACAACTTGAGATAATTTACAAGTTAAAAAGAAATGCCAGTTCTCTATTAAGATATATGCATGCCCAATGATAGGAATTCTACTCTTAGGTATGTACTCAATAGAAATGCACACATATGAGCACCACAAGATGGGGACAGTCACAGCAGTGTTATTTCTAATAGCCCCAAATTCAAAACAACCCAAATGTCCATTCATCAACAATAAAAATAGATAGGATGTGGTGTATACAATAATATGATACACCTAAGGACATAAAAGAGCAATGAAAATGAAATATTAGTACCAATCACAACTTGGATAAATGTCACAAACATGCTGAGGAGGAAAAGGCAGGCACAAAGAGCATACAGTACACAATCTATTTATGTTAATTTTTTTGACTGTGATGAAACTAATTTATAGTGAAGTGTTACAAAATATACCACCCTAAAATATGCCTCTTTGACATATCATTTTAATCCAGTTATTTCTAAGAAACTGTAAACACAGGAGAAATTCTGAAAACAAAGTAGAAGTTAATCCTATTGTAAGAGATACTTATATAAAGGTAATCTCCATTTGTAAGGTTGTCTCCCTCTCTGTATCAGGAAAGGGGGGGATGAACTCAATCTCTAGAAACTCTTATCAACAGAGAAAGCAACAACTTAAACACACATAATGACCTTACTTGGTCTACTGTGCTTTTTCCTATAACCTGCCATAACCTACACCCCAGCCCCAACATCATCTTTGTCTTTAGTCAAAGATAGTATTTAAGGTGCTGACTTCTGGCCATTTCAAGGAGTTACTCCATATTTCTGGGTCACTCCCACATATATGGGAGTAATATTGTTACTAAATTCTTTTTTTGGGGGGTGGTACCCTGTTAATCTGTCCCATATGATTTTCATTCTTAGACCGGCAAGAAGAATCTTGAAAGGTAAAGCAAAACTTTTTCCTCCCCAACAATACCATCGGAAATAGTAGTTTGGTTTGGTAAGAGGAAAGTAGTAGTAAGAAAGGTGGAACACAAAGGGGCCATCTGTGATGTAGATAATATATGATTTCCTGATATGGGTGATAACTGAAAAGAAAGGTTCACTACCTTTGTGAAAATTCATAGAGCTCTACCTATTATGATGATTTGGCCGTCTTTCTGTTACATTCCTTAAAAATGTTTATAAAGATGCAAAAAATCACAAATTTGTAGTTAAATAGTCACAAATATATAAAAAGTTATGTCCCTTTCTGCCACAACAGAAAAATGCAATGGAGAAGAGGATATTCAGAAATAAATCAGGCTTCCTGTACAGGAAGCTGTGACAATAGCTTTTACTATGTATCTAACCTGAGTTATTACAACTAAAATATTTTACTACAAATGTTCAAGTAGCTAAATGTGAAAAGAGAAGCTATCTTTTAAACTTAGTTCTAAAAGGCAATATTATATAGGTGAAAGCAAATGGAGTTAGGAACACAAATTATGTGTTAGAGACCAAGGAAAAAGAATCCTACCTAGCATTTATCAAGCACATACTGTTTGCTCAACAATGAAATAAAAAGTTTGTATTCTCCTTTCATATTAATAATTGTATGAGGTAGTGGGCATTATTATACCCATATGACAGATTATGAAACTGAGACTCAGAAAGGTTCAATAATTTTCTCCTGTTCCCACAGCTACGAGATGACAGGGTAGCATTTGACCTCAGACCTGATTGACTCAACCTCTTGCATATATCAGTGGGTGGATATGGGCAAGTTATTACACCTCTGTAAGCCTCAGTCTTCTCTTCTGTGAAGTGGGAGGGTCCTTCCAGCCCTGCTTTGAGTAGCAAATAAATAGTGGTTGTGCTCACTGTTTTGCAGAAAGGACAGGCTAAGTTAACTGCAAAGAAAATCTTTTCCAGAGCTGAACTCAGCAGAAATGGTAGCCTCGGATCTCAATTACGGCAGCATTCACTAACTTGCCTGATCAGAAGAACCAGTAAAAACTGTCTGCTGTTAACCAATACACATTCCTGGATCCACTCTAACTGTGCAGACCGCAGTCCCCAGAGCAGGGTCCTGGGAAACTGTCTTTATACCACTCTCCACCCCGATGGTGACTCTTCTATTCTTATGATCAATAAAGGTTATGAAACAATTTATATACAAACAATGAATCATGGAACACTACATCAAAAACAAATGATGTGCAGTATGATGACTAACATAACATAATGGGAAACCAAACCAAACCAAACCAAAAAGCAATAAACTCTGGATTTCAAAAGATTTAGATAAGTTTCTCAGAGAAACTATTTTTATCCTGACTCTCAAGTCATTTAGAAAATGTAAATCATGATTCAACAAATGCTTTTCTGTAAGGGATCTATCCTAGGATCCAGTCAGGATCTAGGTAGCTTGCTTCTGGTAATATTGGGATAAAGCTTGAAAGATCTAAAGGGCATAAACTTTAACTCATAGGTAAATTCTGAAGATCTAATGCACAGCATAGTGATTATAATCAACAATACTATAAACTTTAAAGTCACTAAGAGACTAGATCTTAAGTGTTATCATCACAAAAAGGAAATGATAGTTATGTGGCATAGGAGAGGTCTTAATTAATGCCTTAATAATCACATTACAATATATAAATGTATCAAATCAGTACATTGTGCATCTTAAATTTATACAATGTTGTATGTAAAATTATATCTCAAAAAAACCCCAGAGCATGCCATTAATATATTACTTTCAAGTAGATATTCAGAACTTTTTTTTTTAAAGAAGATACTACACTCCCATCATTTCAATTTGATTTTCTAAAAGGATGTTTACTATGACCAAATCGATACTATGATGTATGGGAACACAGTGGTAAGAGTTACAAAGACAAAATTTGACAAAATTTGCATGTTCCTAACTTTGTAGCTGTCCCCAACCAATCCTGGAATTCCTGCCCTGAACAGTATAGGGGACAAGGGCAGGCTGCCCACTAATGGTCACTTTGGTACAAAAATTATTCTAAGCTGAAAGCAATTGAGATCCTATGAGCTCAAGAGAAACTTCTGCACCTCCCTTAAACTACACAGAAGAACCCAAATTAGAGGTCTTTCCCAGAATAAGGATTACTCTGAGTTAAATTTTATCTGAGTAACCCATCTGCATGGCAAGGCAAACATCTAATTATCAAACATCTGCTCTTCTCAACACCCTGTGAATTGCATTCCTTTTCTCCTTAAGTGCTAGACTCCTCCCCTCTTTCTCCTTAGTTCAAAATGACATGTAGACCTCAAATTGCCGGTCCTTGGAATTTCCACGTCAGTGTGGGTTCCCCATACATGCACTACTAAGTTTGATTTTTCTCCTGTTACTCTGTTTCAAGTCAATCCCATTCTTAGTCCAACTAGAAGGACCCTGTAAGAGGACATGAATTCTTGCTCCCGGACAACAGCATTAGGAACACTTGCCAAGCCAGCCTAATAAAGAACATTCTAGAGGTACATAAGAACATCTTGAATAACACAAGTAATTTTGAATATTTGCAAAGTAGCAATTCTCAGTATCAAACCACAGTGACATTAAAGACAGAGTAGACAATAGGTATAAGAAAATTGCTTTCATGAGTGATTTTGGCAGCTCTCAAGAAAAATAATCAAAGTTCCAAAAGATTAACAAGCCTCAGGGGTATTACTTTGAGATGATCAAGAATAGTTTACATGTAGACACAAATGTCGGGGGGAGAGGAATCTCTTAAGAAAAACAATTTTTCTTCTAGATGGTGACAGGGCAAGAAGAGAAAAGAAAAATTACACCTCCTCTGAGCTCTATTCAGCTCAATTAGTGAGATGTCACAACATAAGAGCAGTTTGGGTTGGCAGACAGGCATAAAGGGGAAAAAAAAAAATGGAAGTACACTAGCCCCTTAGGAGCCATTTCATACTGCCTCTGAGATGGGGTGCAGGATACCTGGGTTTTGGAATAACTACTACTACATCAGAGAGAGGTGAAATGTTCTCGAGTATCTGCTCTATTAAATTTTCCCAAATGACCCTGAGGAATGAATCCCTATGCTTCCCTTAATTCTATGGCATATGATAACCCATACTTAAAGCATTTTCAAAGATGTGAACACCAGCACCCCTTCCCACACAGGAATGGTACATCTGAATGTGCTTAATCATGGATAAGCTTGGACTGCCCTCCATTTTAATGCTCAAGAACAGGACTTCTGACTCCATTATGGTCTGGACCTCCTGCCAAAGCACTAAGTCCAAAGTGAGCAGGACCCTGCCAGGAATGATTTGAACTAGCCTAGAATGAGTTGAGAGTTGGGCCAGTCAAAAAAGAAGCAAGAAGCCAAAACTGGTTAAGTCAAATTAAAGCTTAAGCGCGGCCACATTTTTCAGGTAAATAGACATTCAGATAGATAGGAGAATGTTATGATATAGAAACTATTAATTAATAAAGTAGTATTAAGATGACCATAAGCTCTTTCTCTATAAAAACATTTTTTTTTCATCCACAAGCCTCTTCTAAGAAAGAAATGTTCATGTTAAAATAATTTCTATGTATCTTTAGAAAGAAAGTATTCTTTAAAACATTACTATCCTACTATGAAAAATAAAATGCATTATACTCATTTCCAAATTTAGACCACTTCTCTTTAGGGAGAAGGCACACCTTTAAAATAGTAATTATTTCTAAAAGGCGCACATATTTAATTTATATCCTCTCATTCAGTTGCAAACATAATTAAAACTCAAAATGTATTTAAGTAGGCAGCATACATTTTTAAAGAGTACAGGTAATGAATCTCAATGATCATTTTTCCCCCATACACACTGTGAACACATAGATTTGCAACGTATAAGCAAAATATAATTTCCTGGAATTCTTGCCTTCAATCATGTCAAGAACTCCTAAGGGGAAATGTAAGTCCAACAGAGCTTTAATCTCCCTATCCAAGGAGAATTTCAAAAGAAAAAAATAACAAAAATATAAAGTTAAATAATCTACACAACATATTAGAGACTGTAAACAATTTAAATATATTATGTATCTTATTATGCACAGTGGAGTTAAGGGCATCAGCCAACTGACCTGATAATCCAATAAACCATTTAGAAGTTTTCTGCCTTGATAAGAGTTTTAAGTAAACTGCATGCCAGAGCTATTTAGCATCACAAATATACTTAGCAGAAAGCTATTCGAGTATTGCTGTCACTTTGGCACTTCTAGAGAAAAAGCTATCACACTGATAGGTTTGGGTTTAAAAGGGAGGCTTTTTATGAGGGATTATAAAAATTGATTCCACCGACAGGACAGGTTCAGAGCACTTAATGAACTTGTGTACATAAATAACACCAACCATTTGGGATTTTTTTTTTTTTTTATCACTGAGATTTCAATGGGGATCCAACATTCAGGAGTTTTAAGAAAGACTCTTTGGGCTATAATAGTTTGGAGGTCCTTATTTCTTTTCTAGAAGGGCTAGTGTTTCTGAGAATTTACATGACACATCATAGCACAGGAGACCAGGGTTCTATGGTTTTTTCTACAGAACCATCTACCCACTCATCTAGAGAGAAGCTTCTTTTAAAATAAAGCATCTAGTAAATATAATTGGACAATACATGAAGTAGTGCCTTAGGGGCTGGAATGAGCTACTAAAGTAGAAAGACAGACCTCCTATTCCACAGAGAAATGAAGGAGAAGAATGAATAAGCACGTGTAGGTATGCTGACATTTACATAGGCATATACATTACATATACATATACATAAGCTTTATATATGTTTACACATGTATTTATGAACAGTCTGTTTGGCTCAATCTGACATATATAGAATTTTTCACTTGTAGAGGTTCTGAAGACATGTGCCTCTTACTGCTAAAATTTGGTTGCATATTTTTCTAAGTGCTTACTTATATGAACAGAACAGAGAGTATTAACCTGGTCCTAAAAATAGGAAAATAAACCTAACCCTGAGAACTAATTGGAAAGGAGACAAATAACCTACAGCCAGTGGTAAAACTGAACTTTACAAAAAAGCCTCGGTGGTATACCTCTAACTAGATCATATTTCCAGCTTAGAGAAACAAATAGACATCTTTTCTAAAGAAGGCTTGCCATAAGTAATGGAAGCTGGGGAATATTTCCTCAATAATGAAAATTCCTGTCATCCCAATTTATATTCAGGTGATTTAAGAAAATATGGATACTATGAACAGTTTTCTATATATTACGTAATGTGCGCGTGTGCGCACACACACACACACACACGGAATGCTTTTATATTTAAGAGCAAATATATAATGAAGTCAGCAAAAATTGCTTTCTACAAATCTACTTCCAGGTAAAACTGTGTTTGCTTCAGAAAAGGAATTTCTCTAAGGAGAATTTCTTCTAAATTCAGCAAATTTTTTTACAACAGTATTCTCTCTTGTCATTCACAGACCTACAGGTGAGAGGGAAGCTTTATTTTTATTTTTTTCAAAGATTTTATTTATTTATTTGACAGAGACAGACACAGAGAGAGTGGGAACACAAGCAGGGGGAGTGGGAGGGAGAAGCAGGCTTCCCGTCGAGCAGGGAGCCTGATGCGGGGCTCGAACCCAGGACTCTGGGATCAAGATCTGAGCCGAAGGCAGACCTAATGACTGAGTCCCCCAGGCACTGTGACAGGGAAGCCTTATTACTTAATGCCCCTATCAACTAACTTATGTTAAAATACAAAGTATGGATTAGGATGAAGTTTTTCAATTCAAGTTGAATTAAGGCACACACATGCTAGACATCTGAAACCTCTTTATAGCAGAATACATACCACACTAAATTTGATTTCTCCTCATTAAATACCAGGATTTGTTTCGGAACATAACAAACAAATGTCTCTGGAATATTAAAATGCCCTTCTTGAACTCAAGAGTTAGAAATACCTCTTGCAGACAGCCCCATCCTCACATACTTTTCACTTACAGAATTTATCTAAATTATTCTTCAAGTTGGGCTCAATGTTTTTTTTTTCAGCTTGTACTACTTCTTAAGGTTACCAGTTTTATATGTCAATCAAGTGTTTGTGAGAAAGTTTCCTTTAAGTCAAACAGGTTGACAAGTATCTTTATCTTATTCATACTCTCAAATTTGATAGACATGCTTCTACACATTTGCCTTTGCATACTGAAAATAAAATAGTCTTCAAGTCTGCACTCCAATGAAGTCCCTTTAATCCCTTGGTAATTTCCTAGTTCAGAAAATTAGCATATTAAAAACTGGTATTTAAGATAAATGTTATTAAGGTTTAGCTCTCACTGAAGGTTTTGAGAAAGAATAAGAAATACCATGTATTGTTTATAAATGTTTAGTAATTATTTTCCATTTTAAATGCCTGAAAAATCCCCTAGAGAGGGTCAAATAAGTCCTCATACATAGAATTTACTTGAAAAATTTTCCCTGTAATCATATGCCTGTCTTATACCTTTCTTTATACTAAATTAAGGCTTCTCTCCTTGACCATCTTTGCCCTGTTTCCCTCCTGTTTTTATTACTCATATCCTAATCTTCCACTCACCAAACTACCGTACTTGTGGAGTTTTGGGGGTTTCTTTATTTTTGTAATCTCTATGTTGATTTTATGATCTTCTGCCTTGTCTTCCCTCCTAAGTTTGCATTAGTTTTGAGAGAAGAAACTTGGTCACTATTTTACTACATAATCTCAAAAAAACAAAAGTAAAATACTCTGCCATCTTAGAACATAACTATTTTTTGATAGAATGGTAATTTTTCACTTTTCAGTGAGTTACAGGTCTTTTAGCAAAACTTAGGGGAAAAAAACCAGAGATGTTGGCCTTAATGGACATATGATACCCACTTGTATGTTTGTATGTTATTAAATTAAGAATAGACATATGGATTTCCATTCCATTAAACAATCTGTAAGGAAAGTCTAATCCAAAGAGGGATCACAGGGAAGAAATTAATAGAATTAGTAATAGAAGCCTTGTGTAGCTATTCCATTAAAACAGCTGTAGGGTCACAAAGGAACTATATATACAAATATCACAACTTTAAGAATAAAGAATTTTGAACTATCATCAACGTGTGCTTTCCCTGTTCAATCAATTAAAAAATATGTATCAGTCCTAATCTGATAACCACTATACAATCATGGGAGAAATTTGATGTCTTTATTAAAATTCATAACTAAATATTAGACTGTTACATGGGTAAAGCCAACTAACATATTCTAATCAATTCTGCCTAGGGAGGCAATTTTATTAGACATCTATATGGAAGGGTATACGTCAGGGTTCCATTTATCAAAACAGCTTTGACGTTTAGGGTAAAAGTTAGAGAAATAGTTCAAAAAAGACATGAAAAAAATGGAAACTTTGGTGAGGTTGAGAAGAAAAATAAAATAAAGGAAGAGTTTGGTGAAGGAAAAGAGTACCCCATTTCTGGAGTACATGGATGAAACCAGTAACTGTACTGGTTGCCATAAGCTACTTGACATTCTCCCAACATTAGTATTTATTTATTTCTTAGTATTTATGTTTAAATATATACATAGACAATCAAATCACTTTTATAATATGAATCATCAAGTTATACTTCAAGACCATTTAAAATCAGGTGGATTCCATACACATATTATTGCTAGTAACACCACGCTGGTCTCTGCGTTACCTAGGAGTGGGCAAGGATGCTATTACTAACTCTGTTCTATTACTTTACGGTCTCCTAATCCCTCTTTTCAACTTGTGATAACTTTTTAAGAGCGAATTGTATCAAGATAATGACTTCAATTTCCACAAGAAATAATCATATGAGTATTGTTTTAGGTTGTTTTTTGTTGTTGTTGCTTCATGTACTTTACCTGATTCTTGAGATCCAGCCTGGGACACGGTCGACCTCCATTGTAAGGTTTTTCTTTTAGCCATCTGGACCGAATTCGCACTCCAATCCCACAAGATGAGCTGCAAGACCCCCAACTAGACCAGTCGCTTAACTTGCAATCAAATGGGCATGGGATGACACACTCTTCTTGAATATAACCTGAATGAAAAAGATTCAAGTGAAGGGAGGAAAATCTAGTCACAATGTACTGATCACATTCACTTGTTTACAGAAAGTAAATAGTCACAGCTCAGATTGTTCAGCAATATCCCTGCAATGGCTTCAGTGATTTTCTATTCAAATAAAGAGACAAAGGTTTTAAAGATAGGTAATATAGTCACATCTGCATTCCCAATTTGTGCCATCTAATACTTTAAAGCCAATTCTGGGAGGGAAGAGCAAAGAAAATGGGAGTCACTCCTATTTTCTATTAGGAAGAAATAAACTATTTCAGGGCTAATGATGGTACCAGCTCCCCTCACTGAGCCTTGTGTTCTATAATTCCCACAACTCATCATCTGGGATTAGGGTGCATATGTGAGTCCACCTTTTTTTAGTGTATCTGTGATCCACAAGGCTTTCACTAAGAGAGCTCTTGATTCTCACTTCCAGGTAGTGTGGTTTGGAGGTGGGAGAGGACAGAGTGTGGACCACAAATTAGGAAAAGCAGGGTATTATTTACCAACTACAGAACAGTGAAAAGTTCCATGATGATATTAGACTAGAATTAAGAGACATGGGTGGAAATGCACAGGTAGCTGTTCTAGTCATCTGGACTTACTCCCGTCCCAGCCCACTTCTTGCTACGGTCTTTCTCTGGATGATCTCATTATTTAACTATCACCTCCACTGATCATTACCAAATATGTATTTCCAATTATAATCTTACTGACCTCTCTAAGACCTATTGATCCACTCCAGTTGGATGCCCAATTATCTCCAAATTCAACATATCTAAAAGTGAAGCCATCAATATCCTTTAAAAAAAAAAAAAAAAAAAGCTAATTCTCTTGTATCATTCATCTTAACTAAATGCAACATATCCGATCCCTGTACCCTGGTGTCCATGCCTGTATAATTTTAACCCTTTGAGTCTGGGCAGGACCTGTGACTATAGTAGAATTCCACTCCCATGATTAGGTTATAGTATATAGCAAAAAGGGAAGGACGTCACCAATATAAATATACGTCAAATTAGTTAATTTTGAGATGATGAGAGGGGAGATTGAGAGTCTGGCCCAATATGATGGCATAAGAAGACCCTAAGCTCACCACCTCTGTGGACACACCAAGTCTACAGCTAGTTATACAGCAATTCCTCCCCAAGAACTGTGAGCTGGCTAAACAACTTGTGCACATCAAAAGAGATCCTGTAGACGAGACAGATGTGACACAGTAGCTTAGTCCCATGTCCACTGATGTGAACTACAGTGGGAAAGGATAGTACTGAGAGACCATGGGCAGGTCTGTCTGTCTAGAGCACAGAAACAAACATACAAGTTTGGGGGTTTTTTTGTTTTGTTTTTGTTTTAGTTTTTTTTAAAGCACTAGAATGAAAAGTAAACAGCCTTAGAACCCTGCCAATTAGAAAGCCACTAGAACTCTCCCCAGGTTGGACAGGTTGGCTAGCACCAGAGTGTATATTCCCCCTCCATCCTGCAGACAGGAGCAGGGTCCAGGCATCCTAGCCAGACTACCACCTCTGCAACCCTTGGGCCCCTAGCCCACACCAGCCCCAGATGCCCCGGGGGCACAGAAAAAAGCTATAGGTTGAAAGAGCAACGAGAATATAAAGGATCCAGCCATAGATCTCTGCCAAACAACGGGAGGGCTGCTGGAACCCTCTTCACTTGGAGAGTGTGGCCAGTGTATATTCCAGTGTATGTTCTCCCTACACCTTGATAGTGTGGTCAAAAAAGGATCCAGGTACCACTACTGCCTTCAGTGAGCCTCCTGCCCCTAACCAACACTAGCCCCAGCCGTGCTATCAAGGAGGCCCCAGGGCAGTCCACAGTGGGACATATGTGGTCAGTATTCACTACAGCAGCATAGGCATAATAAACCCAGAGCACTCCAGGTCTGCACCACTTAGGCTCCACACAACTTGGCAGGGGGACCTCTACATGGGGTGCTTTAGGAACACCTGGGCTATTCCACCTCAGCTCCAGTCACCGTGCAAAGATGCCTCGGGTGTGGAGTACTATGGGACACACAGCCCATGCCCACATAGGTTCTGTTGGGCCAGCGGACCGGGAAACTAAGGAGGTCATAAAATTGTGACTGACCCACCATCTTGGGACATTCCATTTTCAGAATGCTGCGTCAGGATGAATCCCCGCCCCCAGCTTCCGCATCTGAAAAGACCGCCAAAACCAGAACTTAGGCAGGGGACTGAAAGCTGAACCCCACCCCCAGTGCCTAGAAACTCCTGCCAAAAGTCTCCAAAACCACACCTCCACCCCAACTGATAAAACTAAGTGCAGCCAGCACCACCGCGTGACTTCTCTGGCCCTTCTTTCTGCCGGAGCAGGGAACCTCGCCCAAGAGCACCTCCATTAAAACCTACTTAAACCACTTGCTGTGCCTGGCTCTCTCCTTTACTTGTTCTCTCTGCCGTTCGTCCTCACCGATGCCGAAAACCTTACATTTGGTGCCAAAACCCGGGGGGAAATTGAGGCTCCAACATCGGTTGGAGGCTTCTCTCTTTACCTGACCCAGGACATCCGGACGCCTATTGGGTGAGTTTCCTCTTCCCTTGTCTCTGTTCTGGGGCCCCTGTCCACAATCACGGCTGCTGCGTCAGGGTGACCTCTTCGTTTACTGTGGCTTCCAGGAAGCCTGCCGTGGCTTCTGGGAATCGAGAGATGTCTCATTCCTAGTTTGCTACTCCTGTTTTCTGTGGTCTAAGGCCAAAGTTGGGGACGCCTGTCTCTGGCCTTCAGACTACCAGACTGGGATCATGGGAACTACCCATTCCAAATTCAACCCCAAAATGCTGCTGGGCTATTTACTCGCCAACCTCTGGGCCTTGGGCTTGTCTCAGGACCTCCAGAATTGGTGCCTTATTTTCTATTGTACTGCTGCCTGGCCTCAGTACTGTTTAGATAATCGCTCACAATGGCTTCCTAAGGGGACCTTTGACTTTTAAATTCTGACTGATTTGGACAATGTCTGCAGACATGAGGGCAAATGGTCCAAGGTTCCTTATGTGCACGCCTTCTGGAGTCTGAGCTCTCTCTCATCCTTCTCTTTACTCCCAGTGTTCCATCTCCCAAGTCCTCTTGGCCAGAATGCCCCAACCTTCCCAGGCCTCTCCAAAGGCCACAGAACCCCCCGCGTCTGACCATCCTGAAATGCTTTCTTATTCTCCAACCCGAGCACTCAGACTGCCCCTCCTACCTATCCCGGTCCCAACCTAACAGGTACTCCTACACACGCCATCCCTTCCACTCCACCTGCCCCCCCCATCCACTCCCGCTTCCCTGGCTTCTTCCAACCTCACCTACAGCTCCTGCTGTTTCCAGCACCCCCCAGTGACATCTGCTTTGCTCCCTTCCACCCCACTACCCTCCCCAATTAGCTCTGGGACTCGTTCCAAAAATTCATCAGAACTGTCCCTCCTCTGTCCTCTCCACAAGGTGGCCAGGGCTGAAGGGATCATCTGAGTCCATGCCCCATTTTCCCTTCAAGACCTTTCCCAAATAGAAAACCGCCTGGGCTCTTACTTGGCCAATCCCTCAAACTATCTCAAGGAGTTCCAATATTTAGCCCAGGCCTATGACCTCACCTGGCATGACTTATATGTTATTTTAACCTCCACCCTCACTACCGAGGAACAGGAATATATTCAGGCTGCAGCCAGGGAACACGTTGATCAGGTCCACCTGACCAGCGCTACCAAGCCCATCAATGCACAGGCTGTTCCCATGGCTGATCCAGGATGGGACTATCAAAGTGACCAATGCCCGAGGGGAGGCAGCCAAGACTAAGCGGCAGGTCAGATCCAGCAGAAGGTCCAACTACAGACCCAGGCCTTGGCAGAAGCCCTGAGGCCGGCTGGCTTCTGGAGCCAACAAAAGGGAGCAACCAACTGCACCCCTCTGGAGGCTCATTTTAAATGCGGAGCTCAAGGACAGTGGGTCCGTCAATGTCCCAATCCTAAGGAGCTGACCTAGCCATGCCCTCAGTGCCCAGTGACGGGCCACTGGAAATTGGACTGCCCCAACCTCGGGGGATCCTCGGCACCTCTATGCAGGGGTAACACTGAGATGATAAGTCCTGCCTTTCCGCTACTCGGATTGGAGGGTGACTGATGAGGCCCAGACTCGGACACCCTCTCACCCATGCTGAGCCCGGGGTCATGCTCCAGGTAGCGGGTAAGTCCATATCCTTTCTGTTGGACACAGGGGCTACCTATTCTGTTCTGCCTTCCTACTCAGGTGCCAGTCGTCCCTCCCTGGTCATGATGGTGGGAATCAATGGCACCTCCTCCACCCTAAGAACCACCCCTCCCCTCACATGCAACCTGGATGGGTTCCCCTTCTCACACTCCTTCCTCATTATTCCCTCTTGCCCCGTGCCTCTTCTCAGCAGGGATATCCTCCATCATACATCTTTCCCCTTCCCCCTCTACACCTGCTCACCTTATCTCAAGGAGTTCCAATATTTAGCCCAGGCCTATGACCTCCCTTAATCCCTTCTATGCCCTTAAATTCACTCTGGGACAGACTCTCACTATTTTTTCTCCCCATCAACTGGTGGATCTGATCAGTCACAAATCTCTGGCTCAGCTGACACCCTCCTGCCTTCAACTTTACCATCTACTATTTATCAAAGACCCCCAGGTTTCCCTTTCCGCCTCTCCCTGCTTAAACCCCACCACTCTCCTGCCTGCACCACCCTCGTCTAACTTTGACCCCTCCCACTCCTGTTCCCAATTCCTGAAAGACCTAACCCCTTCACATCCGGGGCTCTCTGACGAGCCCCTGCCTGACCTCGACCTCGTACTGTTTGTGGATTGTAGTTACATTATCGCCTCAGATGGCCAGTTGCACGAAGCCCATGCCATGGTCACTCCGGACGCTGTCCTGGAGGCAGTCCCTCTCCCCATCAGGACTACCTCTCAGAAGGTAGAACTCATAGCCCTTATTGGGTCTCTCCACCTATCTAAAGGACAGTGAGTCACAATATACAGACTCTAAATATACCTGACTTATTACTCACACCGATTCTGTCCTCTGGCAAGAATGGGAGTGCCTAACCACCAAGGGAACTCCCATAGTCAACAGGCCCCTCATTGCCAGTACTCGAGGCCCTCAGTCTCCCTACCAGGGTGGCAATATTTCATTGCCGCAGACACCAAGCTTCTGAAGACCCTGTCTCTCATGCTGGACAAACAGCCTTGGCCTCCTCCCCAGCCCCACTCCTTTTTCTCAACACTCCTCATAATCCCTCCTACTCTGATGACGAGATCCACACCCTTAAAGGGCTGGGAAGTAAACCTGGAAACAAGATATGGATTTACATTCAGGATAATATTGTTTTCCCAAACAACTTGATTCACACCCTGATCACAGAAATTCACCAGTCCCTCCATATGGGCCCTAAGGCCTTATATCAATTCCTACAACTCCTCTTTCACCAGATCCTCCTCCATAGGACTATTGAAAATGTACAATGAGCCTGTAAAACTCATTCTGCAGTCAAGGCCCAAGGTGGGATCCGCAGGCCAGGGCCTAATCACCAGCTCTGTGGTCACCAGCTGGGTGAAGACTGGCATGCCCGAACATAAGACTTTCCAGTACTTACTTAGTGGACACTTTTACAGGTTGGATCGAGGCTTGTCCCACTCCTAGGGAGACAGCAGACACAGTGGCTGCTACACTCATTGAGCATATCATCCCAAGATTCGGTCTTCCTCGGGCCTTACAGTTGGACAACGGGCCGGCCTTCATCTCTAATATCACACAACAGGTCTCCAAGAGCCTTAATGTCACCTGGAAGGTCCATGCCCCTTATCATCCCCAGTCCTCGGGAAAGGTTGAAAGAGCCAATGGCCTTCTTGAAGAACAGCTTACCAAACTCACTCTGGAAACCGGCCTATCTTGGCTAACCCTCCTTCCCTTGGCACTCACCAAATTAAGAACTTCCCCTAGAGGACCTTTGTGATTAAGCCCCTTTGAACTCCTGCATGGGAGGCCCTTCTTACTTACCCATAACGTCCCCGCTTCTCATCTCCTACCTGGCTTACTTAACTCTCTTACGTGCTCTTCTACGGGCACACACTGATGCAGCCATCCCTACCCCCAGGGACCCTGACGGGAACACCCCCCAGGCCTTAAGTTCAAGGGACCAGGTCCTCCTACAGGAGTTACATCCTAAGTCCCTACAGCCCAGGTGGACTGGCCCTCACACGGTCGTCCTCACAACCCTTACAGCAGCCAAACTTTTAGGACACCACCTGTGGGTACATATCTCCAGGTTAAAATTAACCCCCTCACAAGATGAATGGACAGCCCAAACCTTGGGACCTAACAGGATACGACTGTCTTGTCATCACCCTCCTCCTACTGGCACTTCCCAATAACCATGCCATATCTTGTGACACTGGTTGTATGCACAAATACAGAAGGGCCCGCTATTTTTCATCCTACACCTATATGCCCCAAACCTGCTATCAAGGCAAAACCCCTCAAACCTGCACCACCACTCATGTCCTAGGAAAAGTTCTGGATGTCGGAACTCACCAACACCTATCCCAAATCAGGCAAGAGCTGCTGGACCTACCTGGCCCAAGTGGCACTTACAGACCGAGGAGGGGTTTAAGACCATGCCCTATAAGCCCAAACCCAACTCAAACTAAAAAATGTGGCCCAGGCATTGGCCACATCTGCCCCTTCCCCATACAGAGGAATAAACGTAACTGAATTTCAGCAACTAACTCGGCTACCCAACATGAAAAGGTTAACGGAGGAACTCAACGCCAGCTATGGTCTCTAGCTTAACCAGCCACTCATGCTGGATATGTCTCCCTCTCAATCTGATTCATGATTTTCCAGTCCCACCCTCCTGGCAATTGCCTGACATTACCAATCTCACAGTACATACCGGGCCAATAGGGGGACCCATTCCCTTGGTTAATTCATTTGACCTCACCTGTTTTCTCCCGACCAACAACACCCCTCCACATGACCCCCGCTGCACCAACATCACAGCTTCCTTTCCCTTCTGTGTTCCCCCTGGGGTTTTTCCTCTCTTACAAAGGGGCTTTGCTCTTTAAATGCTGGGACAAAAATGACACAGCCGGATGCATCCTGGTCTTCCTCTCCCCATCTACTGCCATGTACTCTGATTCGGATTTCCAGTCTAAATTACTTCCTTTCTACCGACACAAGACAGCAGCTGTTCTCCCAATCCTCTTGGGTACAGGGGTACTTGCGGGAATGGTCACAGGGAGTGGTGGCCTCAGAGCCTCCATTAACTTTTATTTTAAGCTCTCATAGGAACCTAACGATGACATGGAATGTGTAGCAGACTCCCTTATAGCTCTACAAACACAACTCTTCAGTTTAGTAGCTGTAACCCTCTAAAACAGATGGGCCCTTGATCTACTGACGGCCAAGAAGGGAGGGGCATGCCTCTTTCTTAATGAAAAATGCTGCTACCATGTTAACTAGTCAGGGATAGTCACTTCCAAAATCCAGGAACTCCAGGACTGCATCCAGAGTCAACATCAAGAAGGTGACTCCTGGGACTTCCTACTCCACTCCTGGGTGGCCTGGCTTCTTCCCCTGGCGGGACCCCTTTGTGCTATACTCATACTTGTTTCCTTTACCCCCTGCGTTATCTGTTTCTTACAGGGCCGGCTCCAAGAATTAACCCACATCTCCATCAATCAACTCCTCTTACACCCCTACTCCCACCTGTCTATGTCCAAGCACCCTTACAACGCCCCCTGTCAACAAGAAGTAGCCAGATCTGAGTTGTCACCCTATTACAACAAAAGGATCGGAATGTTGGGCCGGTGGGGCTGGGAAACTAAGGAGGTCATAAAATGGTGACCAACCTGCCATCTTGGGACTTTCCATTTTCAGAATGCTGCGTCGTGATGAATAAAGCCAACTATCCCCCCCCCCCCCAGTTCTGCATCTGAAAAGACCACCAAAATCAGAATTTAGGCAGGGGACTGAAAGCTGAACCACCCCCATCGCCTAGAAACTCCCACCAAAAATCTCCAGAAACTACACCCCTACCCTGACTGATGAAAGTAAGCATGGCCAGCCCCATAGCATGACTTCCTTGGCCCTTCTTTCTGCTGGACCAGGGAACCTCACCTAAGAGTGCTTCCATTGAAACCTACCCAAACCACTTGCTGCACCTGGTTCTCTCCTTTACTCGTTCTCTCTGTGGTTCATCCTCACTGATGCCGAAAACCTTACAGGTTCCAGTCACCCATCAGGGTGCCCCTGTGCAGAGTGCCCTTGGACGCCTAAGCTTGCATCTACTTCAGTTCAGCTGTCCTGCCAGTACAGTCCCAGCCTGGAGAGTCCCAGGATCCCCAGCCCACCACAGCCACAGCTCCAGCAACCAAAGTTATCAGACAGACTAACTGTCTTAGGTGAAGTAGCTGTTTTGCTGTTTCATACAAAGTCAAGAAAACGGAGACAGGAGAATATGTTCCAAATGGAAAAACAAGGCCAAAACCTTAGGAAATGAAGTAACTGATATGGAAACGTACAATATGCTTGATAAAGAAAGGAATGGTCATAAAGATGCTCACCAGACTAGAGAGAGGAGTAAATGACCTCAGGGAGAACTTCAAGAAAGAAAGAGAAAACAAAAAAATAACAATCCAAGTTGAAGAATACAGTAACTGATATGAAACACACACTGATGGGCATCAACAGAAAATTAAAGGATGCAAAAGAATGAATCAATCTTCTGGAAGACTGGGTAATGGAAAGTGACCAAACTGAATAGCAAAAAGACATAGGAAATAAAAATGAGAATAGGTTAATGGATCTTTTGGACAATATTATGTAAACAAATATATGCATTATATGGAATCCCAGAAGGAGAAAAGAGAATAAAAGGGGCAAAAAACTTATTTGATCAAAAATCAAAACATTTTCCTAACCTGGGAAAGAACAGATATCCAGTTTCAGGAAACAGAAAAAGCCTCAAGTAAGATGAACCCAAGGAAGTCCACACCAATAATAAAAATGGCAAAGACTAAAGATAGAGAATTTTAAAAGTAGCAAGAGAGAAGCAACCCTTAAACACAAGGGAATCCCCATAAGCCTATCAACTGATTTGTTTTTTGGTTTGTTTTTGTTTTTTTAAAGAAACCTGGCAGGCCAAAAATGAGTGGTGTGATATATTCAAAGTACTTAAAGGAAAACAAACAAACAAACAAACCAAAAACCTATAACAAAGAATACTCTATCCAACAAAATCATCATTCAGAATTAAAGGAGAGATGAAGTGTTTTCCCAACAAAAGTTAAAGAGCTCATCACCACTGAACTTACCTGAAAAGAAATGGTAAAGGAACTTCTTTAAGTGGAAAACAAAAGGCCATAAAGAGTTAAAAAAGAAAGAAAGAAAGAAAGAAAGAAAGAAAGAAAGAAAGAAAGAAAGAAAGAAAGAAAAAGGGGACTCATGGGGGTAGTGTGATGATGGGTATTAAGGAGGGCATGTATTGCATGGAGCCCTGGGTTTTATATGTAAACAACAAATCTTGGAACACTACATCAAAAACTAATGACGTACTGTATGGTGACTAACGTAACATAATAAAAAAACTAAAAACAAGATGCAAAATATGGCAACATATACACGAACTATGGAGGAGACAGTAAAAATGTTCTTTTAGAATGTGTTGAAGCTTAAGTAACCACCAACTTAATATAGACTATTATATATTTAGGATGTTATAGATCAATGTCATGGTAACCATAAACCAAAAACCTATGATAGATACGCAAAAAAAAATAAAGTGGAAAAAGGCCAACATAAGACTATAGAAAGTCATCACTCACAAAAGAAAGAACAGAGAAGTCCATAAACAACTAGAAAATGAGAAAATGTCAATAAGTACATAACTATGAATAATTACTTTCACAGTAAATGAACTAATGCTGTAATAAAAAAAAAAATGTACGTTAGTTGAATGGATGAAAACCAAGCCCCAACTATATGCTACCCATAAGAGACTCACTATAGACACATACAAACTACAAGTGAAAGGACAGAAAAAGATATTCCATGCAAACTGAAGTGGGGAAAAAAAAAGCTGACATTGTTTTAAAATCTGTATCAAAAGACAACAAGCACATTACGTAATGATAAAGGGATCAATCCAGTAATAAGATAATGATTGTACATATCTACGCATCCAAAATTTGAGCACCCAAATACATAAAGCAAATATATGGAGGCATAAGAGGAGATACTTGTTAGGGTCCATGGCCAAAGGAACAAGGCTGATACAAAAGCAAAGCTGTATTTCGTGCCAAGCATCGAGAATTATACTGACCGGTCAGAGCCCTGGCCGTTCAGGGCCATCTCTATGGAGAAAGAGCTACCCCACCTATTCCCGCAAGCTATCTTTTATAGAGCAAAACCACAAGCCACAATATGAGGGGATTAACTGAGTGGGCATCTCCACCTGGTCCTATGTGTTGATACCAAGAACTGGCTGCCCATTCTTAATTTGCACCATCATTGCTCAGGATCTGGGAGGTTAAGGGGATTAACTGATCCACCTGATCTGGCTCGCCCTTGTTTTTCTGGGCTTTGATACCAGGAACTGGCTAAATAGGTCCTTACATTACTGGCAATAATACAACAGTAAAGGACTTTAGCCCCCCACTTACATCAAATGGATGGATAATCCATGTAGGAAAAAAAAAATCAATAAAGCAGCAGTGACTTTGAATGACACATTAGGCCAGATATATGTAAGATGTACACAGAAAATTCCTCCCCAAAACAACATAATACACATTCTTTTCAAGGGCCCATGGAACATTCTCCAGGATAGATGTGAGGTCACACAGCAGGTCCCAGTAAATTTAGGAAGATTGAAATCTATCTTTCCCAACCCCAATGGTATGAAACTAGAAATCAATTATAAGAAAATAACTGGAAAAAGATAAAACACACGGAAGCTATGTAAAATGCTACTAAACAACCAGTAAGTCAATGGAGAAATCAAACCAAAGGAGAAGTTTAAAACCTGAGACAAATTAAAATAAAAATCTAACAGTCCCAAAGCTTTTGGACATAATGAAAGCTATTCTAACAGGGAAATTTGTAGTGATACAGAAACTACAAATTTATAAACTTCAAGAAACTAACAAAGAAGCAAACAAACAAATCCAAAAAAATCTAATCTTACACCTAAAGGAACTAGAAAAAGAAGAACAAAATAAACCTAATGTTAGAAGGAAATAGGAGCAGAAATAAATGACATAGAGACAAAAACAGAAAAGATAAGTGAAACCCAGAAGTTGGTCTTTGAAAAGACAAGCAAAATCCTATTACAAAAACAAAACAAAACAAAAACAAAAAACCCAAAAAACAAAACCCCAAATAAATAAAAGCAGAAATGAAAGAGAGGAAGTGACAACTGACACCACAAATAGACAAAGGATCATACATTATAGGTTAAGAAACTGGACAACAAGAAGAAATGGATAAATGCTTAGAAAAATACAATCTTTCAAAAGCAGATCAGAAGAAATTGAAAATCTCAACAGATGATGACAAATATCTATCAGTCATCAGAAATAAATAAACAAACAAATAAATAAAACCCTATGAGATAAAAGTCCAGGATCAGATGTATTCACAGGTAAATTCTACCAAACATTTAAAGAAGGGTTAATAATTCTCCCCAAATTCATCAGAGGAAGAGAGAGGAAGAGGAAGAGGGAGAAAGAGAGAAAGAGAGGAGAGAAAGAGAGAGAGAGAAAGAAAGAGAAAGAGAAAGAAAGAGAGAGAAAGAGAGAGACAGAGAGAAAGAGAAAGAGAAAAGAGAGAAAAGAGAGAAAGAAAGACAGAAAGAGAGATAGAGAGATAGAGAGATAGAGAGAAAGAGAGAAGAAAAAAAGAAGAAAGAGGAGGAAAGATGGAAAATACATTCTGAAAGGCCAGCATTATCCTGATACCAAAACCAAAAGTACTACAAAAAAAAAAAAAAAAAAAAAACAAACCCAAAAAACCCCAAAAAACCCCAAAACCTACAGGCCCAAATTGCAATGAACATAAATACAAAAATCCTCAAAAGTATTACAAAACTGAATTTAATAATACATTAAAAGGATCATTCACCATGATCTAGTGGTATTTATTCTGGAGATGCAATGATGGTTCAATATCCACAAATTATTCAATGTCATACACCACATCAGCAAAACAAAAGATGAAAATAAGGTCATCTCAATAAATACAGAAAAAACCCTTGAGAAAAATTCAACATCAATTCATGATAAAAACTTGCAGCAAAGTAGTTTTTTAGGGAACATACCTCATTACAATTAAGGCCATATAGGACAAAGCCAGAACATACATCACACTCGACAGTGAAAAACATCTTTCCTTAATGTCAGGGAAAAAAAAAAAAGGATGTTCCTTATTCCCTAGCTTTATTTAACATAGTACTAGAAATCCTACTCACAACAGTCACACCAAATAGGCATCCAAATTACTAAGAAAATAGGAAACCTTCACCATTTGCAGATGACATGGTGCTATACATATAAAACCCTAAAGAGGGCAGCAAAAAACCCTTAGAATAAATGAATTTGGTAAAGTTGTAGGGTATGATATGTGTAGAAATCCATTGTCTCTTACAATAATGGTAAAGTAGCACAAAGATAAATTAATAAACCTATTTACAATTGTACCAAAAATAAAAAATAAAATACCTAGGAATTCACTGAATCAAAGAGGTAAAATACTTATACTCTGAAATCTATAAAACTCTGATGAAAGAAACTGAATTGTGATACAGACTGGAAGATAACCCCTACTCATGGACTAGAAGAACCAATATTGTTCAAAGGTCAAGCAATGGATAGACTAATGCAATGCCTATCAAAACACCAATAGCATTTTTCATAAAATAGAACAAATCCTAAAACTTGTACGCAACCACAAAGAACTAACCAAATAGCAAAAATCACTCTTAAGAAGGACAGAACAAAACTGGAGGTATCACAATCCCAGATTTTAAGAGTTACTACAAAGCTGTAATAATCAAAATATGGTACCAGCACAAGATCACTAAAACAGAAGAGAGGGCAGAAAAATAAAGCAATGTTTATATGGTCAATCGATATATGACAAAGCAAAAATATAAAATGAATAAGAGACAGTTTCTTCAACAAATAGTTCTGGAAAACTGGACAGCTACATGGAAAAGAATGAAATTTGACCACTTTCTTACACCACACACAAAAATATTTTTAAAATAGATTGGAGACCTAAATGTGAGACCAGAAACCATAAACCCCCTTGAAGAAAATATAAGCAGTATTCTCTCAGACACTGACCTTAGCTACATTTTTCTAGATAGGTTTTCTCAAATAAGGGAAATAAAAACCAACTATTGGGACTATAGCAAAACAAGATTTTGCAAAGCAAAGCAAACTATTAACAAAACAAAAAGGCAGGGGTGCCTGGGTGGCTCAGTTGGTTGAGCGACTGCTTTTGGCTCAGGTCATGATTGCAGAGACCCGGGATCTAGTCCCACATCAGGCTCCCTGCTAGGCGGGAAGCCTGCTTCTCCCTCTCTCACTCCCCCTGCTTGTGTTCCCTCTCTAGCTATGTTTCTCTCTGTCAAATAAATAAAATCTTTAAAAAAAAAAAAGGCAACCTACTGAATGGGAGAAGATATATGCAAATGATATGTCTGATAAGGGGTAATATCCAAAATATATAAAGAACTCCTACAACTCAACACAAGAAAAAATAAACAAAGAAAAAAAAATCCAATTAAAATATGGGCAGGACTTGAACAGATGTTTTTCCAAAGAAGACATATAAATGGCCAACAGACTCATGAAAAGATGCTTAAGATCAGTAATCAGAGAAATGAAAATAAAAACCACAATGAGATACCACTTTATACCTGTAAGAACAGCCAGTATTCAAAAGACAAGAAAGAGCAAGTGTTGGTGAGGATACGGAGAAAAGGAAACCCTTTCACACTGCTGGTGGGGATGTAAATTGGTGCAATCACTGTGGAAAACAGTATGGTGTTTCCTCAAACTCTTGAAAATAGAAATACCATATGATCCAGTAATCCCACTACTGGGTAGTTGCCCAAAGAAAACAAAAACACCAACTTGAAGAGACATTTACACCCTTATGTTTATTTTCATTTAATTTGATTTTTTAAGATTTCATTTATTTATTTGACAGAGGGAGACACAGTGAGAGAAGGAACACAAGCAGGGGGATTGAGAGACGGAGAAGCAGGCTTTCCACTGAGCAGGGAGCCTGATGTGGGGCTCGATCCCAGGACTCTGGGGTCATGATCTGAGCCACCCAGGCGCCCATAGAGCCTTATGTTTATGGCAGTATTTACAATAGCTAAAATATGAAAGTAACACAAGTGCCAATCAACTCATGAGTAGATAAATAAGTCGTGTATATAAATACATAATGGAATGTTACTCAGTCATAAAAAAGAATGAAATCTTAATATTTGTGACAACATGGATAGACCTAGAGGGTATTATTCTAGATGAAGTAAGCCATACAGGTAAAGATAAATACCACATAACTTCATTTGTATGTGGAATATAAAAAACAAGAAACAGCAAAAAGGTAGCAACAGGCCCATCAATAGAGAACAAACCAATGCTGCCATAGGAGAGGATGGTGAAATGATGGGCAAAATGGGTGAAAGGGTGTGGGAAGTACAGGCTTCTAGTTATTGGATGTGTAAGTCAGGGGAGGAACATTACAGGGAACAAATCGGGAGTGTAGTCAATAGAATTTTTTTTTTTTAAAGACTTCAGCTTTTTTTTTTTTTTTTTTTTAAGATTTTTATTTATTTGACAGAGAGAAACACAGCCAGA
>PITA01002690.1:0-31781 GCA_004023965.1 Spilogale gracilis | reverse complement strand
AGATACATAGTTGTTGAAACAATGTCATCAACATGAAGATAATGTAACATTGTGTTTAATAAGTTTCAATAACAATTCACAAGGACACAATGTTCATGACAGATTATTAGGTACAAAACAAACAGCTTCCACAATAACAACAAAAAAGAAAGGAGGAGTTTACCTAGGGGTGGGCATGACTTAATCAGGTGAAAACCCTTAAAAGAGTGTCTGGGACATTTCTGTGGAGAAGTTTCCTAATGCAAAAAGCCATGGGTAAAATGCCTCTGGAGTGGCCACACTGCAGGGGACTGCAAGCACCTTCAGGAACTGAGGACAGCCCAAGTCCATCAACCAGTAAGAAAGCAAGGCCCTCAGCCCCACAGGTAGCATGTGGGTGAATTCTGTAGATCCATCTACAAAGCATGTAGATGAATTCTGCTGAGAATTCCAAAGAAGCTGGCAAGAGGAGTTTCCCCAAGTTAAGCCTGTGCTTAGCCCTTAGGCTTGGCTGGCATCGTAACTGTAGCCAGCTGAGATTCCTAAGCAGAGAATCTAGCAAAGCCCTTCCTGCACTCTCGACCCATAGAAACAGAGGCAATAAATGTGAGCTTCTAAGTCTGTACTAATTTATGCAGCAACTGCAAATTATCACATTATCCCCAATAAAAAATCTGTTATCTTAAACCTTGCTTCATCATTTTATACATATTTTATTAGGTCTAATAATTCCAGTTGTTGAAACATCACAAATAATGTCATTTGCTCCATAATTCTTTTGTCAGTGCTTGGTTCAAAATCTTACAGTTTCTGGTCCAGAATACTGCAATATTCTCTCTACTTCTCTGCCGTTTTTCTCAGTCATTCCCTTTTGTTATTTGCTAGTCACTCTGAAGAAAATGTTCCTTTTCTAAAACACGAAATAACTTATGCTACTCCTACTTTTAAGACCTTTGTTGATTCTTCACTTCCTTGAAAATAAATTGCCAACCACTTTACAAAAATGGTAAGATTCCTTACTAGAGGCTCTAAGGAAAGGTTTTCAATCCTGGCTGTAAAATACATTCCCACCACCCAATGACCAAAAATGTCCTAGAATGGGATCTAGAGGAATACCCAAGAGAGTCTAATGTGTAGTCAAGGCGGAGGGCCACCTCTGTAACTTGTTCTTGTCCTGCTCTTCCCTCTCCTGAATCTTGAAACCTGTCCACATAGACTAATTGATGTTCTCTGGTAATTCCATGAATTTCTTCATGCAAAAACTTTCTCCATCCAGTTTAGCCTTATTCATCCTTTACATGAGCCACTCTCTTGCTAACATAGTCAACCGCTTGGCGCCTGCATTCTTCTCCCATGCCACTGGCAGAACTGCAGACCTAGGTTGGTCCAACTGTTTTCCTACTTCGCTTAACCCCGGACTACCTCAGCAGAGGTGAAGGAAATGCTAATTCCCCGCCGGTGACAATGCCATGTGTGGTCTCCATCTTCGACAACCACATTCTCACACTGACTGGGGATTCTTCTGACTTTCCTTCCACTTTCATTCCATATTATAGCTTATTCAAAGCTCTTCTACCTGTCCTCAAACTTTTAAGACCTCATTCCCTCTTTCTCAGAGAAAAACAGAAGAACCCCTTCACTTTCCTCTGGATATGTCTATATACACTCCCACGTTTTTCTTCTCTTTTCAGATCATAATGGAAAAGGAACTGAGGGGAGGGAGGGAGAGGGGGAGGGGGGGAGGGAGGGAGGGAGAGAGAGAGAGAGAGAGAGAGAGAGAGAGAGAGAGAGAGAGAGAATGAGCAGAGAGAGAGGCAGAGGGAGAAGCAGGCTCCCCACTGAGCCAGGAGATCGACACAGGGCTCGATCCTAGGACCCCAGGATCATGACCTAAGCCTAAGGCGGACATTTAACCACCTGAGCCATGCAGGTCTCCCTACAAGGCACATTTTTACCACTTAAGTTCTCTACAAGCTCTTTCACGCCCTATTTACTTGTTTGTTATTTCCCTTCTCCTTCCCCATATGTGTGTGTCTATATGTTTGCATGTATATATTAAATGCATTATATGCATATTTTAAGTTCTACATTTGCTATATTAATATGTATATATACACATACGTAAAATTTATATTTAAATTCGATTTCTTGATTAATATTAGACTGACTACATTTCTGAATAATAATCACTGACTAGGGAGATTACACCAAACATCTAAGTGTTATCAGGAAGAATTCTTGGGGGGGTTGAGAAAAATAACTCCATTTGAGGTCATTAAAAGTGAATTCTCTACTGTTTAACATAATTATAATTCTACAGTCCTTTCTAAAGAGCCTTGCATATTAGTATTAGCTACATAAAAATTGCTAATGTAAGATTAAAAACACACCACAAGCATTGCTTAATTTTACAGAGAAACGGAGCTACAAAATGATTCCTTCTACTACTGAACAAAAAGGACTAGTAATTAAGTGGAATTAATTCTCATGACATTCATACTTCAAATATAAAATTCCAGGAGACTTTGTATAAATAACTTTTAAATATTTGAGTCCCCTTATAGATCCTATTTTAAAGCAGACTTTGATTTAGATGCCCTTTTAATTTAATAAAATTTTTAAATCATTTTCATCTATGCTTGCATATTGAAGGATTTTAGAGAGCCTCTAGCAATATTTTTTCCCCTTTGACCACAAGACATAAACCCACAGGATCTCCATGAAAGTCAAGGTCATAAATTCAGTGAGTATAAAATAATTTTGAAATTCAACAGGATTAAGCAATAGTGACATTTATTTTTCAGGAAAGTTATTTTCATGCTGGAGTATACCCTAAAGGAAAGCCCACAGTGAAAACCATTAATAATTGCATATTCTTAAACCTATCTCATAATTGAAAGGATTAGTTTTATTCACATACTTAATACTTAAAAGTTTTGGCAACAGAATACGATCAAATGTGACTATATACAAGGTTAACCTGCCATATGAGAATTCTAATTCTTGACTACATAAACTTCACTAGTGTTTTAAAAACTCATTTACATAAGATATACCACAGAATAGCTTCACTGGCAACATTCATAAATCTAAGTCCAACTGCTATGAAAGAAACAGGGTTTTTTTTTGCCAAGAATATTTTATACTACAATTTATATGCAGAATACAGTGCTTGGACCATCATTTACTTGGCCTAGGGATGCTTCATGTTCCATTTTAGCTATCCATATGCATATGAAAATAGGTATGAAGCAGTCATTAGAGAATTATCAACACAGCATGTATACATACTGTGATTATATGAAGTTTAAGACATTACACATAGTAGGTGCTCAAAAAGTATCTGTTGATATTATGGATAAAGATGAATTGACTAGGACCCATTAACAGTATCTCTTAACTACATTATAACTGAATGAATTTATTCAATGACTTTTACCCAATGGGACTGAAGCCCAGAAACCTGAAACGACTTTTCAGTCTATATTACTAACCTCAAATTTTGCTCTTTAGGTAAATACAATGGACATAGGTGAAAACACAGCTCTCTGAATCAGGTGGTCTCATTGATAAAACTGCTTCCCAGGGTATTACCCATGCATTTTTCCCCTCCATCATTCAAGTACTAACACCCCCCCCCCCAAGATCTTGTTATGGAGGATATGAAATATTGATGATATTAAGCCTGAGGAAATAACCTAGATCAATTTAGTTATATTTTCCTACTGTGTAAAATAACAGCAAACATTCGAACTAGACAGCGCATGGTCTATTTACTGACACTGCTAAAATGAGAATATAGTCCCAACAATAAGACAGGGAAAAGATAAGATAAAACACTGATCAGTTCTTCCTCAATTCCAAGGGAGGATCTGGAAATACCTTGTGAATTAAAATGAGATCATTTCTTCATTTCTTAATCTTTAAAGATCTACTGTTTTAATCTCTGTATTTTAGTGCTACTATTTATCTAGTAATATACCAGACTGAAAAGTATCTAGTAATATACCAGACTGAAAATTAGATACTTTTAAGTCGAAGTGTTTAAAGTATTCATTTAGGGGAAGGAGGCAGAAACATGATGGCAAACATTTTGACAATGTTGCAGGAATAACAACTTGAGAAAATGGACCCATACTTTGCCATTGTTCTCAAGGGAAGACCCGACTGTATTAAACATTTATTGAAAATCTCAAATCCAGGGGCGCCTGAGTGGCCGCAGTTGTTTAAACTGCTGACTCTTGGTTTCGGCTCAGCTCCTGATCTCAGGGTCATGAGCCCGAAGCCACATGTCGGGCTCCATACTGAGTCTGTTTGAGACTCTTTCTCCCACTCCCTCTGTTCCTCTGTCAATCCTCCACGTGAGGGAGCACTCTTGCTTTAAGTTTTTTAAAAAAATAAAATAAAAGGAACCTCAATCCATCCGTGTGTGCAAATATAGATCAGACTCAGTAGGACTTTCAGCTTGCTTTGGGGGATTTCTACTTTGACCCAATACTGCTTCAGTACTACTACTACTTTCAAAGATGGTGCCAACTTTTTTTAGGCCTCTGTGGGGTCTGAGAGAGGAAAGTTGGAAAGCTCCAGAAATATCATTATCTCTTAAACACGAGAGATTTTTTTTGAAAGTACTCTCTAGTATCTTTCCTGCACATGTCCTTTGAGGTCATCAGAAAGGCTCTCCAATGTTAAACCTTATAAAATGATGGTTATGGTAAATAACAAAGTATCTTCTCTGGGCTGACAGCCTGATCAGATACCCAGAACACAGCTGACTTAGAAGATATACAAAGTTCAAACAATAGTGTTGACAGAAGAGTTTCCCTAGACTCTTTAAAACTCAAATACTTCAGGATATATGGGTGGCTTAGTTGGTTAAGCCTCTGCTTTCAGCTAAGGTCATGATCCCAGGGTCCTGGGATCATATCCTGCATCTCCCTCTGACTGCTGCCTCCCCTGCTTGTGGTCTCTCTCTCTGTGACAAATAAAATCTTAAAAAAGAAAAAAAACCTCAAATATTTCACAGCATAATTATTACATTTTATTACATTTCCCAGAAAAAAATCATTTAAATATCAACTAGTTTCTTTAATTACAAATATAACTTACTAGCGTTCTTTTAGATGTAGATGGGCTATTCAAAGTCATGGAGGCCAAGAGCTTCATTTTATAGGTCAGAAACAGAAAAGGAACTCTAACCCAGACTTGACTGAATTACTCAGCTCACTGGCAAGAAAAAAAAAAATCACTATACAGTCCCAGAATGTTCTCTTTAGTGCTAGAGTAATAGAGTAGAAAATCAATCCTGCCCTTAAAGAAAGTCATATTTTGGAAGACATCAGTCTTAGAGATGAGGAAAAAAGAGGTATATAATTAACTACTTAAATGACATGATACAAATTATATACACAAATTTTAACACAATAGGAGGTATAACAAATGCATATCCTAGCTTTACTTTTTAAATAATTCACATGAAAATATTGGCATAATTTGTGGTAGACATAGGTTTTTGACTGATTGCTTGAGATGGTTCACCTGCTAAAACTAAATATATCAGCATTGATTTAATCTATCAGCCAAATCTTACAAAGAACTGATCTTTTAAAACTGAATTGTTCAGGCAATTTAATCAAGATTGTATTTCCAATTGTTCATATAGACCAATACAGACCAAGGTCACATTGCAGACAGAAGAGATGTTTGTCTCTTAGAAGACACAGAGGATATTAGGGACAAATGGAACATTAGACAGAGAACAAGCTGAACTGTTCAGTTAGGACAGTGTGTACTAAAGCAGTTTCTAGCAATTCTGCAAATAAACGCTATTAAATTTCGTGAGTGAATGCTTTAACCACATAATAAACTTGACATTTGAAACACTACAAAGGTATAGAGACTGTTGACAAACCAGTATTACTGAGTAATTCTTAGAATGGTGCTGCAAGAGACTGCAAAAGACATTTCCTTGCCCTGAAAAATCTTGACTTGAAGCACACCAAAAATTCCCTACATTTCCTTAAAAAGAAAAAAAAAATCCTGAAAGCTGATCTGAGAGGATGCCTTGTATTCATCAATGCTATTGCCCAAATATTTTAGATTGTGCTCCCTGATCCTTGAAGTTAGGTGTGATCTTTAATTTGCTTTAGCCAATGAAATGTGAGGGGAGAAAAAAACATGCCACTTCTAGGTGGAAGCCTTAAGAACCCACATGTACTTTGTATACTCTCTTTCCGTTATGCCACAGGGACCAAAAATGTTAGACAGTGGCAGCTCCATACCTGGGGTTCTGGAGTAAAGCGAAGCCCCTTGCCAACCCGAGACACACGCGGATACTAAGTGATCTTTCAACCACTCTGATATTGAAGTATCAGTTGCATTTGTTATTGTACCACAATCTATCTCATCCTGATGGATCTACCTTGGAATAACAGAGTATCTTTCAGAAGATAGAGTCACGTCCCATGAACAAGTATTTAGAACAGTTTGAAAACTTACGTCCTGAGAAAATAAAATTAAACCATATGAGCAGTTAGCCCACTTTAAAGGGCAACAGCATCAAATAAGAATACAACCTTGAAAAGAGCCCATGGATATGTAATTCAGGAAAACTTATAATTTATTATTTACAAAAAGGACTAGAGATATGGATTATAAATCAAGGTCTAATCTTATGTCATCTGGAATAAAATATTAAATCCTAATAGTTCAGTCTCCTCACATTAAAAGTAAAAATGCAACAACATTTGCCCTTTTTAAACTCCTTTTTACACTGTGTGGTCAAAAAACATAAGCAGGCTGTTGTGGAAAAAATTAACATACAGCATAAATGACATGGCAATATTTAACCATTACTAAAGCTGTATAGCAAGGTAAAAATGTTTTTGCACTGTCCTGTCCCTGGTGCTAGTGATTGATGGAGAATATAATTCTGTAAAGATGCTTGAGTAAAAAAAAAATTACAGCATAATAATTTTCAAATTTGGGTGCCACTTCTCATTCCAAATCATTTTCATGTAAATTAAAAGCTAGGCTAACACTGACAAAATGAGAGCTTCTGTGCTGCATTAGTAAATCAGCTGTTTGAGTCCATCTCTGTCTTTCCAAGTCTGCCACTAGCCGAGGCCAGACACTCATTAGCTCTCACCTGCACTATTATAATGGCCCCTTAACTGACTCCATGTCTCAAATATCTTCTCATCCATTAGTTTCTGCTCACCCCCCATATTTATATCCCAAAGCATGCTTAACATCCTAAATTTATCATGGCTTAACTTTAAGGAATCTCTAAAGCATGGCAAAACTTTGATAAAAAAGCAATACAGGCAGGAGAGCTACCACAAATTAAATTGAGAAGACGCAGATAGACCTAAAATGTTCACAAGTCAATGGAGAAAACTTCTGTATGAGAATGTGAGGTTGGGAAGAAAGATAATAGTGGTTCTATCAGGTGGAGCTATACTGGAAGGTCATGATGGAGGACTTAAAAGTTGACTGAGAATTGTGGTATTAATTCAAGTGTGCTACTGAAGAAAAGACATCACGAGAACAGGGTACCTTCTTAAAAGGTAATTTGAAAATTCAGAACTTAAGTGACAAATGGCTAGGACTTAGGCTAAGAGACCATTAAATATAATAGATATATATTACATTTATTTATATATGTTGTCAGAGAATAATGTAAGGAAATACGAACATTACTTATAATTCTCTCTGATATATACATATGGCTAATATACAGTCTAAATGGAAATGATGATCTTCAAAATGACCAATGAACCAGTTCTTTAAATAGCAGCTTCATTTCCCAAATGTTAAGACAGATTTAATATAACAAATTCCAACCACCAGCAGTGACCAGTTTATGAGATAGATGCTTCTATGTATCCCATGGGATTCAGAGCTTGAAGTATCCTTTTGGCTTCTTCTTGTAGGTCCCTAAAGGAAGCTCTGACCTAAATCCAAACATATTATTAAACCAGCATATTGCATTTTCCATTTTCTTATTTATGTATCTATTTTGAAACTAAAAGTTCAATATTGGGGGATATCATATGAAAATAAAGATTTCCAGCTTCTCTTGAAAACCCGTATTCCCCAGATCCTCAGTCCAGCATGAGATTAATTGGCTGAAACCAAATAGGAGGGTCTCTTCAGGTGAAATATGCCTTACCATTTCTCTACAGTCCCTTAGAGTGATAGTCTGAATTTCTAAACTAAGGATTTCCCCTCAACTAAGGCAAAACTTAACTCACAATTCCAAAATGAAAACAGATGAAGGGAGGCTGCTTGCATTGCAGGGAAGAGTAGAAGATGAAAAAGCCCATGAATCAGGGCTCACCCTACTCATTACATGAAGGCACCTATGAGGACTCTAGCTAGAAACTCCTACCTTGGAAGAGACCCATGCAGGAAAGACCTCCTAGAGTGTGAAGCTTCATTAGGGGATTTGAGTTCTACTACCATCAGTACCTTGTATATTACTCACTACAGTTCTTAAACATAATTCTTAAAGGTGTCAGCAAGAGACACCAAAAATACCTAGAACAGCATGAACACCTAAAATGAGATGGATAAAAGCTTGTAAGTGATAAGGTGTGCCTGGAACAAACATCAGAGATGAAACTTTATTTGTTGGAATTTTGGTCATCCAATGATTTGTGCTGATGAACAATGAAACATGTTATTATAAATTCTAAATTATGGAGTACATGACGAAGAAAATTTACCTCCCAAGCTTTGCTTTTGCCAAAGAATTGCATGTTTCACTGAGCTAATGCAGAAATCAATGTACTGGAATGAATTCACAGCACATTAACTTCTTGCAAGTTACTGTAAAAAACGTTGAAATACTATCAAGGTGTAAAATTAAATATGACTCCCTGCCTTGATTTATACTGTAAGCTGGAAATGGTGAATTTGTTTCACGTACCAATAAATTTGTTTCCTAACAGATTATGTATCACCTAATCCAAAGATTTAGGCTTTTTTAGATCTCCTATAGACAAAAAGCCATCTTAGGATTTTGTTTAATAATAACAAAATATCAAATTATATAAATTAAATATACACAACTTATATTTATCAATCATTTTCCAGTAAAGGTGAAATGAGATGGATGTATATTATAAGTATAAATGAAAACACAAGTAAATAATTATATATATTTGTACTTCATAAATACATACACTTTAGGATAAACACATGCACAGTAGATTACAAGGCTATGAATTAAATATGAGGGAACTTGGGGCGCCTGGGTGGCTCAGTTGGTTGAGTGACTGCCTTCGGCACAGGTCATGATGCCGGAGACCCGGGATCGAGTCCCACATCGGGTTCCCTGCTCGGCAGGAAGCCTGCTTCTCCCTCTCTCACTCCCCCTGCTTGTGTTCCCTCTCTAGCTGTGTTTCCTCTCTGTCAAATAAATAAAATCTTTTAAAAAAATATGAGGATTGAATAGAGAATGAAAGGGGAAATTATGAAACTGAATTAAGAACCAAAGAAATATGTGCATGGATGGAGAATGAGAGCATGAAACTCCATCAGATCCTCTCTCTAAGTTATTTTAAATATGAGACACAGAGACAGTGGAAGAGATAGGGGAGAAGTGTCAGGCAATACTCAAGAGACCCAAAGACTCAGACACATGGCAGGGAGCAATAAGTAGAGACTAGGTCCATGAGTTTTGTGTGTTTCCTCCAGAGGCAGAGTAAGTTCTCTTTGCCTTCTTCACTCTCCATGTATCTAATAATGGACCCCAAGGTCTGAGGTTACTTAAGTTTGTCCTCATTCCTTGAAATAAAAAATAGCCTGATAATATATCAGTTTGTAATATAAATTTTCTCACACAGGATAAAGCACCTTAATTCAACTTGAGACATTAAACACAAGGAGGCAAAAAATTATAATGACCTTCAAGACACCTGTTCTTTTTCTCCTGTCCAAAGCCCTGCAGTGGACATTGGGTGGGACAGCAATGGGAAAACAGTATATTTGAAGTTTCTGTGCATGATGATTCATGGTTCCGCCTCTTTGAATCACACAGAGAATCTGAAAAGATTTAAAATACTTGCATTTCCTCCAGTGTGATACCGTATCCAGACTGGACTCTGTAGGCCCTGAGATTTTACTCCAAATAAACAGAGGTTATGAAGTAACATAGGCAATGTCCCCAAGCAGAGTGCCTAACGCATAGCATATACTTGAAAAGCTAACATCTACTTTTTACCTTTCCTAGGCATGGCTCCAATATCCAGTAAAAACTGTTAAAACTTACTGGTTGCTACTTTCAGTGATTACATCAGTGGGAAGGAATATAGCTGATGAGAAATCAGGAATGCAGCTCCTGGAACTTAATAGTCTTAAATGTGAGGATGAGAGAATTGGGAAGAAACAGGGTAGAATCGGGAACACTTGAACACTGGGTCAGGGATGGATGGAGACACTGGCAAGGCTATGATACAAATGTGAGAGTGGAAGGTGGAGAACTCAGTTTCAGACCATTTGTGAGCTGAGCAGAAAAATGTAAGATGTTAAAATAATTGAAAATTTTTGAAGTCAGGAGAAAAATCATTAATTATAGATCTGGGATATAAATATTGGTATAGGGGCGCCTGGGTGGCTCAGTTGGTTGAGCGACTGCCTTCGGCTCAGGTCATGATCCCGGCGACCCGGGATCGAGTCCCACATCGGGCTCCCTGCTTGGTGGGAAGCCTGCTTCTCCCTCTCTCACTCCCCCTGCTTGTGTTCCCTCTCTGGCGTGTTTCTGTCAAATAAATAAATAAAATCTTTAAAAAAAAAATAAATATTGGCATAGATTTAGGTGGCAAGGTAGGTGATAAGGGAGATGTTGAGAATGGGAAGACATTTTCTGGGACAGAATGCTAAGCCATTGTTTTTATTTGGAATGATGAGAAAAGAGGCCTCCATTTTCTGGTTAAACCCCCTCACTGACTAGAAAATACCCTATAAACAGCTGAACAGCTGTAAAATTGAAAGATCTTTTTAAAATCTAAATGTAGCTCCCTCTTCTCACTGGTTCCAAATTAACTTTATTCAATTAAAAAATCTAAAACATTGAAATCTAGAAAAAAATATATATTCAGTATAATATATATAATTCCATATAATGTCCCCCAAATTTACAAATGTATAAACATTTTATTTTCCAGGCTGAACGCTGAGGAGAAAATGGTCCTTTTTGCTCAACATTTTGATTAACAACTGCCATAAAGACACAGATGGCATGCTTATCAAATTTTGGGATGATATAAAGCTGAGAGTTATAGCTAATATGTGGGATGTCAGAATCAAGATTCAGAGTGCTTAACAAGCTGGAGTAATGAGCTACAACTAAGAATAGGGGAAAGAAGATAAGAAAAAGCACAGTTCTGCATTATGGTACCCAAAAGGCAACTGAATATATATATATATATATATATATATATATATATATATATATATATATATATATATATATATATATATATATATACATACTTAGAATGGGGGAATAAAACACTTTATAGTGGTTCCTGAAAGAAACAAGGTTTTCTGGTTTGGCTACAAACCGAAAATTCATTAGTAGTCACTACACAAATTAAGCATTTCATTTATTTTAATGTAAGCTTCATCTACTGGGAAGTATTTAAGACGATTAACAAAACATGCACAAAAATACTATTTAAATGGCTCAGAGAAAATGGGTAAATATAAAATAGTATTGAGGATATTGTACTTTTTTTTTTTTTAAGAAACACTGAGCATCTGTTTTGGCTGAAAGACTGTTCTTTGCCTATTAAACATATACTCATCATTTACTTTTTATCATAGTTTCTTAGAGTGGCCTTGTCTGATTACCCATTTTAAATGATGTCCCCTCTTATTCTGTTCCCTGATCAATTTTGTCCCAGTACTTAGGAGGATTTGTGATTGTATTTCCTGTATATATGTTTCTTGACGTATGTCAATAACTAGACTACAAGGACTATAAAAGCAAGGATAGCACTACATAACCAAGGTGTAGCATAGTGCTTGACGCATATTAGGTGTTCAATAAATAGGTCCTGCTTTAATGAATTAGTGAGCTAAAAATCGGATACTAATAATTTGGAAAGCAAGAAAACATGTAAATAGATAAAATCTAATATAACTCATGTTTTACAAGGAAGTGTGACTACATTTTTGTGAGAATACAGACTAGTCTGTCAAAGTTGGGGAAAATGCTCTTTGAAGAAATGGACTTGAGTGAGGGTTCAAAAGACAAATGGGAATTCACCATAAGGAGAAACACCTTAAAAAGACAAGACTGAAGAAGGAACATAATAGGCAAAGGAAGGAGTCATTCAAGGGCAGAAGGTACGTAGGGAGTAGTGGGAGGAAGTCTAGTATGGTTGCAGCAGATGGTACATGAAATGTGTGGTTCAGAGTGACACTGGCACATCATGTTCCTTTTACCATCATTTAAGAGCTTACTGCCAAATGGAAACATATTGGAGAACACTGAGCACAATAATCAAAAGTGAGGTATCGCATATGAACCAGAGTATAAAACACTATATTTAGCCTGGAAAAGAAAGTGTTTATAAACTTATAAATGTAGGGGACACACACACACACACACACACAATATATGTTGTGTGTGTGTGCGTATAGTATATTCAGATTTTTGAAATATGCAGACAATATTTTAAATTTTTAAATTGAATAATAAAATCGCTATAATAGTTAAAATGAAAATGCTCTTATCTCTGGGTGAAATATTAATAAAAATAATAAATTCCTATTAAAAATAATCCATCTGGAATCAGCTATAAGAGATTACATTTTCGTTTTTCAGTTTAACGAATTAAAATTGTACATAGCTATCACTTGAAAATCTTTTTCTACATTCCTTCCTTCTTTTGAAAAACAGTGTTTGTCCAACTACAGCAACAGAACTTCATTTCCTCTAATCTCCAAATGCAGATCAAGGTCAAAGTAGAGCAGTACAACCAGGTATTCTTGTAGTCTTTGACCATGTATAACCCAACTGACTTCTATGTGGCTCTACATTCATTATACATAGCTCTTCTACCTAAATATCTATTAAAGCACACATTACACACACACACACACACACACACACACACACACACACACACACACTGACTTCAGGACTTCTATAAAAGCTTACGTGTGTTGACTCATGTCTTATCTACGCTAGTCTTCCCAGTTATTCAGTGAACCTATGCTGATAGCCTTGATGAGAGAGACACTATTACACGTTGGGGATAAAAAAAAAAAATGAAAATGATTTAGTCCTGAATTCCAATGAGCTATAATTTTAGAGAGAGAGAAAAAAATCTACATGGAGAAACTTAAAAAAAAAAAAAAGTCAATATAGTCATAGAAAGAGTTACCAGGAATCACGGGAATCCTCAGAATGATCCCTTTACCTCTCCTAAGAGTGGAAATAGGGGAAATACTCCCTGAAGTAGGCAGCACTTGGTCTTAGTCCAAAAAGCAAAGAGTCTCCTAAAATGAGAAAGAGCATGCCAGGTAGACTGATCATGGACATTCTGTCCTATCCTCTTTAGGAACTGTCCTGTCCTCTTTGGGAGATGTTAAGAGACAGGGAAAGAGTGTAGGCAGAGCACTGGCAATGTCACACCTGCTTTTTAGTATGATGGCTGATGGCTCCTGATGTGATGGGCATCAGGTGGATAGGTCAAGGCAAAATACTCTAACATCTATCAGGATTATTAGACAGAAGCAGAAAAGGAGAAGACTGAGAAATACTTCAGAGAAAATTATTAAGCATTATGAAGACTTGAGGATTCAGTCCTATACTCAAAAATCTGGAAAACCTACTAACTCTGGGCACTAGTCTTGGTGTTGTATATTTAGTTTAAAAAAAAAAGGCAAAAACATTTCTCTTGGAACTTTTATACTGCTAGGAAAGATATAATAAGCAATTTTTTAAAAAGATTTTATTTACTTGACAGAGAGATCACAAGTTGGCAGAGAGAGAAGAGGGAGCAGGCTCCCTGCTGAGCAGAGAGCGTGATATGGGCCTCGATCCCAGAACCCTGAGATCATGACCTGAGCCGAAGACAGAGGCTTAACCCACTAAGCCACCCAAGTGCCCAATAAGCAATTTTTAAATGAATGTAACATGTTTAAGTTGGTGATTAAGGGGACTATGAGGAAAAATAAAGACTAGTAAGGGGCATAGGAAGTAATGAAATAGACTGTTCATACCCAGTCTTTCTCTAACTCCTATGGGTGAAGGCAGAGAAACAGAAAAGAAAGTCCTGTATGTTTCTGTGTCCTTTTCTTAGATAAATTATCAGTGGGACAGGAAACATACTTGGAAATAACTCACCTCAACTATATTACTTTTGGCACATGCTATTTTGTTTTAAGAACTAGGTGGTCCCAGTCAACCTCTGGCCTTTTGTCCCACACTTGGGAAATACATTGCATCCTTTGGCATTAAACCATGATGGGACTCAAAAGGAACAACTACTGAGAGGACATAAACAGCAATTCCTTAGTTTTTAAAGAATAAAATCCAATTTTACTACTAGTCCCCACAGTACTGTTCCCAAAGTCAAAGAGACTTGGCTGAGATTATATGTGATCTGAATCATCCACAGGATCTATGAGAGTAGAGAACTGAGGATTTACTAGATTGTACTGCCCATAGCTGTATTTACCACCAGGGTCCACATAGCATACTTTCAGCATGAGGAAAAACTACCCTCACAAAGAAATTTACGGTATAATCCTAGGGAATTCTGCTTAAGTCTTAAAGATGCATATGGAAGACAAATCCATGTAAGAGCTTAAAAGAGCAAAGTCTTCACTCAGGTTTTGCTCTGTGCTTGTTTATACATGAAGTTAGAATTTTTCATAGTGAGCCAACTCCAAGTACAACAATACAAAACAAAGCCAATGTTTTTATTGGGGCTGTTAAGTTCACTTTCACCACCCTGCCTTGATAAATGGGGGTGTGTCTCTTTCCCAGACGTGACAAAATGAAGTAATGCCACTTATTCTTTTTAAAAGTCTTTTCAAAGATGTACTATAAAATTATCTTAACACAAATATAAAAGGCTATGCATCTATGGCAAATCTGGATCAAAGCCTTATTTTCATTTTGTAAAACTCTTATGTTCTCTAATAGCTTTTGCTGTTGCTCTTCAAATTCAGTTACATCTCCTCTTTCTCAAGAATACACTCCTTTCTTAACTAGAAATAAGTATCAAAATTAAAAAGACATGAAAAAATTATTGATCAATAAGATATAAAAAAAGACTAGCATTTACAATAAATTTGCCAACTTCCCCCTCAAGATTTTATTTTAAAACTACTTTTTCTCTATTTCTTTATTACTATCATCCTCTTTTGACCTAAAATCATGTCTTATACCATAACTACTGCAATCAACTCCAATGCACCCTTGCCCCCTTTGAAGTCAATCTGTACACGGTAACATGCTTTAAATGATTTTTTTAAAAAAGATTTTATTTATTTGACAGAGAGATACACAGATAGAGAGGGAACACAAGCAGGGGGAGTGAGAGAGGGAGAAGCAGGCTTCCCGCCAAGCATGGAACTGATGCAGGGCTCGATCCTAGGACTCCGGGATCATGATCTGAGCTGAAGGCAGACACTTAATGACTGAGCCACCCAGGTGCCCCTTACATGATTTTTTTAAGAGGAAAAAGTGATTTTAAGGGAAAAAAGAAGGTCATATAATAAAAAGATCAATACAGAATGAGGATATAACATGTATAATAAAGTAACACCTAGATATATCAAGAACTACTTAGAAGGGGAGAATTATCCAGCAATACAATAAAAACTTGTAGAATTGAGACAGAAAATCAGTAAGAAAATACTGGCATTGTTAGACAAGATGGACTTTACAGACCTATACAGAACATTGTATCCAAAAGCAACAGAATACACATTTTTCTCAAGTTCACATAGAATATTCTCTAGGACAAATCATATGTTGTGACACAAAAAGAGTTTTAGTAAAAGAATACTGAAATCACATCAAGCATTTTTCTCAACACAACAGTATAAAACTACAAGTTATGAGAAGAAAACTGGAAAATTGACAAATATGTGAAAATTAGGTGACATGCTACTGGAAAACTAGTAGGTCAATGAAGAAATAAAGAGAAATAAAAAAATAGTCTGATTCAATGAAAATGGAAAAATACCCACACCAAAACTTAAGAGATACAGCTCAAGCAGCTCTAAGAGGAAAGTTCATAGTGGTCAATGCCTACTTCAAGGAACAAAGAAAAACCTAATAACCTAATAATTTTATAATTTTATAATTTCTTGGGGTATAATTTTATACCCCAAGAAATTATAAAAAGAGCAAGTGAAGTCCAAAGTTAGAGGGAAGAATATAACAAATACCAGAGCAGAAATAAATCAAATAGAGACTCAAATGAAAACAAAAGAGATCAATGAAACCCAGAGCCAGGTCTTTGGAAAGATAAAATTAACAAACCTTTAGCTACAATCACCAAGAAACAGATAAGACTCAGAATAATAAATGGAAGAGGGAACATAACAGGTATCACAAAAATACTTAGGATCTTAAGAGACTACTATGAAGAATTATATGCCAATAAATTGGACAACATACAAGAAATGAATAGATTTCTAGAAACACATGAATTATCAACACTGATACACAAAGAAAGAGAAAGTCTGAACAGATCAATTACTGGTAAGGAAATTCAATCAGTTATCAAAAGCTTCCCAGCAAACAAATTTTCAGAAACATATGGCTTCATTGGTGAATTTTACCAAACATACAAAAAAGAATACCAATGCTTCTCTAATTCTTTCAAAGACACAGAAAAGGAGGGAGAGCTTCCAAACTCATTTTACAAGGCCAGCATTACCCTGATAGTAAAACCAGGTAAGAGCAACACATGATTTTATCTCTAGCCTCTATCTCTAGCCTCTATCTCTAGCCTCTATCTCTAGCCTCTATCTCTAGCCTCTATCTCTAGCCTCTATCTCTAGCCTCTATCTCTAGCCTCTATCTCTAGCCTCTATCTCTAGCCTCTATCTCTAATCTCATCGCTTTATATAGATATATCAAGATCGAGATATAGATAGGTAATGTGATAATGATAATGATACATATATCATGATCATAGATGCAAAAAGTCTTCAAAGTATTAGCGAACTGCATTCAACAATACAGTAAAAGGATCATAAATCATGATTAAGTTACATTTATTTCAGGAATGACAGGATGGTTTTACATCCACATAATCAATGTGCTACAACATATTAACAAAACCAAAGATAAAAAGCACATGATCATCTCAATGGATGCAAAAAAAAGTACCTTACAGAATACAACATCCATTTATGATAAAAACTCTCAACAAAGTGTGTATAGAGAGAACGCACCTTGACATAATATAGGCCATATATGACACTGCTACCATCCTACCTAAGGATAAAAAAACTGGAAATTGTTCAAAGATTGGTAACAAGACATACTACTTTTATTCAACATAGTATTTGAAGTCCTAGCCAGAGATAGTAAGAAATAAAAGGCATCCAAATTGGAAAGAAATAAAACTGTCACTATTTGCAGATACAAGATATTATGTATAGAAATCTCTAAAGACTCAACACAAAAAATGATAAGAACTAATAAATCTGGTGAACTTGAAGGATACAGAAATCCAATATATAGATCTATAATCAGTTGCATTTCTGTATGTTTACACACTAACATTTAGCCACCAGAAAGAGAAATTAAGTAAACAATTCCATTTATAATTACATCAAAAGAACCAAAACCTAGGAATTTAACCAAGGAGATGAAAGACCAATAAACTGAAAACTCTAAAACACTGATAAAAGAAATTGAAGGGTAAATGGAAAGATATTCTGTGCTGATGGACCTGAATTGATATTACCATGTCCAGACTAATCAAAGGAATCTACATATTCATTGTAATCCTTACCAAAATTCCAATGGCATTTTTCAAAGAAATAAAACAAGTCCTAAAATTTCTATGGAACCACAAATTCTCCAAATAGCCAAAGCAATTTTGAGAAAGAACAAAGCCAGAGATATTATGCTTAATGTCACACTATACTATGAAGCTAATTATAGTAGTATGATCTTGGCATTAGAAACAGAGTCATCTATCAATGTAACAGACTAGTTCGTCCAGAAATAAATGCACACCTATACAGGCAAAGCAACCAAAATTTATAATGGGGAGAAATAGTCTCAAATAAATACTCTTGGGAAAACTGGACAGCCATATGAAAAGAATAAAACTGGACCACTATCTTGCACCTACACAAAGATTAACCCAAAATGGAATAAAGACTTACATAGGTAATACCTTGAAACATAAAACTCCTAGAAGAAAACAGGTGATAAGCTTCTATATATCAGTCTTGGCAATGCTTTTTTTTTTTTTTTTTTTTTTTGAATTGGATACAAGAAGCACAACCAATAGAACCAAAAAATGAACTACTGGGACTACATCAAGCTAAAAAGACCTCTGCAAAGCAAAGGAAATGATCAACAAAATGGAAGGAATCTATAGAATGGGACAAAGTATTTGCAAATCTTATCTGATAGGTTAATGACCAAAATAAAGAACTCATACAACTCAGTAGCAAAACAAACAACCCCTAAAACACACACACACAGACACAGCAAACAAACAAAGAAAAAGGGAAAGAAAATCCAAAAACCCATAATTAGGAAGTGGGCAGATGATCTGAAGACTTTTCAGACAGACAGATGGCCAAGAAATACATGAAAAGATACTCGACATCACTCATCATCTAGAAGATGCAAATCATTGCCATAAGAAGATACCATTGTGCACCTCTCTCTCTCTCCCTCTCTTTTAAACATAGGAGTGAGAAGATTTTATTTATTTATTTGACAGAGAGAGAGATCACCAATAGGCAAAGAGGTAGGCAGAGAAAGAGGGGGAAACAGGCTCTCTGCTCAACAGGGAGCCCGATGCGGGGCTTGATCCCAGGACCCTGAGATCATGACCTGAGCCGAAGGCAGAGGCTTAACCCTGTGAGCCACCTAGGTCCCCTGACTTTGTGTCTCTTAGAATGGCTTATCAAAAAGACAAGAAACAACAAGTATTGGCAAGGATAAGGAGAAAGAATATTTGTGCACTGTTGGTGAGAATGTAAATTGGTTCAGCCATTATTGAAAACAGTATAAATGGTCCTCAGGAAATTAAAAATAGAATGATTGTATGATTCAGTAATTCCACTTCTAGTATGTATGTGGGGGGAAAAAAAAAAGAAAACACTAACTTCAGAAGATATGTGTACCCCCATGTTCACTGCAGCATTATTTCCAATTGTAAAGCAATATAAGTGTCCACTGACAGTAGATAAATAAAACATGACAGAAATGTAAAACAGAATATCATACAGCATAATAATAATAAAATCTTGCCATTTGTAACAACACAGATGGACCTTTAGGACATTATACTAAGTGAATAAGTCAGGGAGAAGGACAAATACCAAATGAGCTCACTTGTATGTATGTGTGGGTGGGGGGACTACCATCACCAGTAAACAAACACACACAAACACGCAAAACTCAACTCATAAACCTAAGAAACAGACTGGTGGTTGTCAGATGTAGGGAACTGGGAGTGGGCAAAACAGGTTAAAAGGTACAAACTTCCTGGTATAAGTAAGTCATGGGGATGTAATATGCAATCGATTATTAGCTGTTTTGTACATTTGAAAGTTCTAAGTCTTAAAACTTAACACAAGAAATTTAACTATATATGTTAATAGATGTTAGACTTACTGCTCTAATTCTACCATATATACAAATACTGAATCATTACGCTGTATGGCTGAAACTGACCTATTATATGTCAATTAAAATGATTTTAAGACTTGGATTACCTCATTTTCTTTTCACATATCATTACAGTTAAGTTAGATCCATACTCCTTGCTTTGTCCCACAAGATTCTACCTACTTGTTCAACCTCATTTCAAAAGATTCTCTCACTCCCTATAAGTAAACCACAGAGCTTCCTTTGTTTTCTTGTCAGAACTTCTTGCCTATTCTGCTTTTCAGAACATGTTTATTCCACTACCTGAAATAATCTCATATGTACTTTTCATGTGGTTGCTTCTTTCTCATACTTCATGTCTCAAATTTTCGTCACTTCAGCAAGGACTTCCCTAAAGTTTACTTCAAGATCTTATATTCAGCAGCCAAAGAACTAAAAAAGACTTGAAATTCTATTTTTATCTCCTGTTAGACAACAAACTTCACAAGTATTCTACTTGCCTTTCAATGTGCACCCGCATCATAGAAGACCAGGTGCAGAGCTGGTGTTCAATATACAGGTTTTGATCAAATGAATGACTAAATCAATACATCAGTGATCTCAGCATCATGACAGTAGGAGTCATTCCTCTCTTTTCTCCCCTTTTAATAACTAGTAACAGAACAAGTGCCTTGGCATATTGCACCACAGGATCCAGATTTCTAGTGAACACGTGCATCCCAAAGTAAACAAATGGTTCGATAAAGATGTACTTTGTCAGATGCTTTTTCTATAATATCCATTCATGATAAAAACCCTCAAGCAAAATAGGTTTAGAGGGAACATACCTTAACATAATAAAGGTCAAGTATGAAAAACCCACAGCTACATCATCCTTAATGGGGAAAACAGTTTTCTTCCACAGTCAGCAACAAACCAGAGTTTGTTATTTTTATTTAACAGAGTACTGGAACTCCTAGCTACAGCCATCGGACAATTAAAAGAAATAAAAGGCATCCAAATTGGCAGGAAAAAGTCAAACTTTCACTGTTTGCTGATGACATGATACTCCACAAAGAAAACTTGAAAGACTAACAAAACACTGCTAGATTGATACAGATTCAGTCAAGTTGCAGGATACAAAAATCAATGTACAGAAATCAGTTTCCTTTATTTATACTGACAATGCAGAGAAACGAAGGAATCTATCCCATGTACAGTTATAGCACAACAATGAGATACATAGGAATAAACCTAACAGGAGAAAGACTGTACTTTGAAAACTGCACAGCACTTAATGAAAGACACTGAAGAAGACACCAAGAAATGGAATGGCATTGTATGCTCATGCATTGCTAAAACAGATATTGTTAAAATGTTTATACTACCCCAAAGTTAATTGCAATCCCTATCAAAATACCACCAGCATTTTTCACAGACCTAGAATAGACAATCCCAAAATTTGTATGGAACCACATAAGACCCTGAACAGTCAAAGCAACCTTAAAAAAGAAAGGCAAAGCTAGAGGCATCACAGTTCTGGACTTCTTCAAGTTATATTATAAAGTTGTAATCATTAAGAGAGTAGTACTGGCACAAGACAGACACAAAGATCACTGGAACAGAATAGGAAACTCAGAAATAAACCGCCAACTATATGGTCAGTTAAAGTTTAATAAAAGAAAAATATCTAATGGGAAAAACGACAGTCTCTTCCACAAATGGTGTTGGGAAAACTAAACAGCAACATGCAAAAGAATGAAACTGGACCATCTTATACCATACACAAATATTCAGAATGTATTAAGACCTACATGTGAGACCTGAAACAATAAAAACCCTAGAACACAGAGAGTAACTTCTTTGACACTGGCCACAGAAACGTCTTTCTAGCTATGTCTCCTGATGCAAGGGAAACAAAAGCAAAAATGAACTATTGGGACTTCATCAAGGTAAAAAGCTTCTGCACAGTTAAGGCAACAATCAACACAACAGATCACCTTCAGGATGGGAGAAGATACCTGGAAATGCCATCTCTGATAAAGAGTTAGTATCCAAAACATAAAGAACTTCCAAAACACAACATCCAAAAAAATGAATAATCCAATTAAAAAATGGGCCAAAGACATGAACAGACATCCAGATGGCTAATAGATGTATGCAAAGATGTACGCAAATAGATGTGATCAACACCACTCACCACGGGAATACAAATCAAAACTATGAGTCATCATCTCATACCTATCAGAATGGCTAAAGTCAGTCACAGAAGAGAGAGGTGTTGGCAAAGGTGTGGATACAGGGGAACCCACTTGTTGTTGGTGGGAATGCAAACTGATACAGCCACTCTGGAAAACCGTATGGAAGTTCCTCAAAAAGTTAAAAATAGAACTACCCTACAATCTGGCAATTTCACACTACTAGATATTTACCCAAAGAATACAAAAATACTAACTCAAAGGAATACATGCCCCCTGATGTTTACAGCAGCATTATCAACAATAGCCATATTATAGAAGCAGCAAAAAGGTCCATGAATTCATGAATGGATAAGGAAGATGTGGTATGTATGTATGTATACATATATAAGTATGCCATTATACATATATAATATATATGTAATACGTATATATAATATGTAAATAATATACATGTTACTATTCCATTTGCAATGACATGGATGGAGCTAGAAAGTATTATGATAAGCAAGTCGATCAGAGAAAGACAAATACCACATGTCTCATTCATATGTGGAATTTAAAAAAACAAGGCAAGTGAGCCAAGGGGGATAAAAGGAGAGAAGAGCGAGGGGGGCCAACCAAGGAACACACTCTTAAATAGAGAGAACAAACTGATGGTTTCCAGAAGGTAGGTGGGTGGGGGATGGGTTAAATACATGATGGGGATTAAGGATTGCACTTGTAATGAGCACTGGGTACTATATGGAAGTGTTAAAAAATCACTATATTAGATACCCGAGAATAGTATTACACGGTACATTAACTGAAATTTAAGTAAAAACTTAAGGGGTGCCTGGGTGGCTCAGTTGGTTAAGTATATGACTCTTGATTTTGGCTCAGGTCATCATTTTAGGGTCACGAAACAGCCCACACTGGGCCCTGCACTGGACGTGGAGCCTGTTTAACAATCTCTATCCCCCTGCGCCTCCGCTCCTCATTGTGAGCACATGCTCGCTTCGTTGCTAAGAAAAAAAAATAAAAAGAAAAAACGTTTAAAGAAGGTAAAAGTAACTGTGCTAGCTTTGGATTTGATCAGAATACATAAAATTGTTGTACAGAAGAAGAATGGCAAAAGGAGGCAGAGTTTATAGAAATAAAAGCTGAAAATTTCCCAAACCTAAGGAAGGATTTAAGTACTTAAATATACAATCCAAAAAGCTGAGAGAAGACTCCATTATCTCAATGCAAAAATACTTTCCTGAGACACTTTGTATTGAACTGTCAAAACATACACACAAACACACACACAAACACACACACAAACACACACACAAACACACACACAAACACACACACACACACACACACACACACACACACAAACACACAAACACACAAACACACAAACACACAAACACACAAAACGATGGGAAGAATGGAGAAGACAACCAGGGGAAAGACAACCAGGGGAAAGACAACCAGGGGAAAGAAGTTAGCCTTGTTAGGCCATCAGCAGATTTCTCAGCAGAAACCTACTGGCCAAGAGAGAGTAGATGACACAGAGATGACATATTCAAAGTATTGAAAGATAACAACTGCTCGCCAAGAACAACTGATCCATACATTATCTTTCAGATAGGAGGGAGAGATAAGGCTTTCTCAAACTAAGAAAAGTTGAGGGAGTTCACCACCGAGAGACTTGCAAAAAATGCTGAAAGAATTCACGGTGGGATGAAAAGATGCTAATCAGAGACAGGAAAACATCACAGTGCAGATGTTTGCTAAAGTTGAAAAACAGAAAACAAACTCTGCTAGAATGTATGTTAACCACTGAACTGTAGTATGAAAGTTAAAGAGTATTAAAAATAATCAGTGACTAATTTACTGAAGATCATAAAGGCATAAAGCATCAAAGAAGTAAACTGACATCAGATATACACAAAAGATGGGTGACAGGGTAGAGACTATAGGCAAATGGAGATCAGTTATAAGCATAAAATGGAGTTTTATCTATGGGAAGTTTTAAGTAAGCTTCATTGTAACTGCAAAGCAAAAATCTAGAGTAGATTAATCAGCATAAAGGGGGAGACAGAGCATATCACTGTGGAAGTGTACCAATTTACAAAGTAGGCAGAAAAAGGAAAAATACCCTAGAGATACACAACAACCAGAAGGCAAATAAGAAAATGGCAGTGTAAGTCCTTACAATCAGTAATCACGCTAAGTATAAATGGGTTGAATTCACCAAACAAAAAGCACAGAATGGCTGGATAGAGAAACAGGACAATCATATGATGCCTGTAGGAGACTCATTTCACCTTTAAAGATACTCATACACTCGAATTTTGAAGGAATAGAAGAACATATCTCATGCAAGTAGAAACCAAAAGAAAGTAGGAATAGCAATACTTAGACCAAGTAGACTCCGGGCCAAAAACAAAAACGAAACAAAAAATAAGAAACCAAGATTATATTAAAAAGGAGTCAATATATCAAGATGTAACATTCATAAAAGTGTACACATCCATTATCAGAGCCCCTAAATGTATTAAGTAAATACCAACAAATGTGAAGAGAGAAATAGACAATTATATAAAAACAGTAGGGGAGTTCAACACTACATTGTCAGTAATGGATAGATCAAACAGGAAAAAACAAAAACAAAAACAAGGACATGCTAGAATTGAACCATACTTTAAACCCGATAGACTTAACATATATAAAACATTCCATCTAACAGAAGAATATAGTTTCCTCAAGAAAAACTGAAAGCTTTCCTTTTAAGAATAGGAAAAAGACAAGATTGCCCACTCTCACCTCCCTTATTCAATACAGTACTGAAAGTTCTAGCTGGAGAAATTAAACAAGAATGAAAAAATGGTATCCAAGTCAGAAAGAAAGAAGTGAGACTGTTACTATTTGCAGTTGATAATTTGTGTATAGGAAATATCAAAGACTCAACCAAAAACCTGTTGAAACTAAGCAATTTCAGTAAAATAAAAAATCAGCATACAGAAATCATTTATGTTACTATACACTATGAAGCATCTGAAAAATAAAACTATCCCATTCACCACAGTACCAAAACAATACATAGTAATAAACTAGCCATCACGGAAATGCAACTCAAAACCACAGTGAAACAACACCCTTTACCTGTTAGAACGGTTTTAATTAAGAAGACAAGAAATAGTGAGTGTTGAGGAGGATATGGAGGAAAGGGAACCCTTGCACATTGTTGGTGGGAATGTAAATTGGTTCAACCACTATGTTAAACAATATTAAAGTTACTCAAAAACTAACTGCTCTACTATAGGATACAGCAATCCAACATCTGGGCATATACGCAAAGGAAATGAAAATAGAGTATCCAAGAAATACATACACTCTAATGTTCATTGCAGCATTTTTCACAACAGCCAAGATAGAGAAACAACCTAAGTGCCCATCAACAGAAGAATGGATAAAGAAGATGTGATATGTATGATAAAATATTCTCATATCTAAAAAATGAAATACTTGGCCATAAGAAAGGATATTGTACCATTTGTTACAATATGGATAGACCCTGAGGGCATTACACTAAGTAAGTCAGACAGAGAAAGGCACATACTATACTGTAGGATATCATTTATATGTGGAATTTAAAGAAGTCAAAGTGGTAAAAACAGTAGAATGGTGGATTACCAGCAGATGAGGGGTGGGGAGGGGTGGTTAGGACAGATGTTATTAAACTGTTTAAATTTACAAAACGAGTAGTACGTAAATCCTAGAGATTTGATGCACAGCAGAGCGAATATACATATCCATTTTCTATTGTAATCGAACTTACTTATTCCAACCACTAAGAATTAACTAATATGATAGTGGTGTTAATTATCACTACAATGGCAGTCACTACCATATGAAAAAAATCAAACTGACATGTTGTAACCTTAAATTTACAAAACATTTTAAGTCAAACATATTTCAGTGGGAAAAGGGAAAATTTTTTAGAAAATGAACCAATACATATCTAAGAACCAAAAAACATAAATTAAAGTCAACCAGCTTTGGCTTCCATAAAATGGGTCCACAACTTGCTTCTGATGTAGTTAATGTTTCTCTGAGTCAAATCACTGAAGAAAATTTTATAGAATAACCCAGGAAGCAGAGCAATGATATCACCAATTAAGAGGTTATTAAGCCTTCAGTTGCATTCACATGATGAAATCATTAAAAAGTTAATCCATTGACAGTGAAGGCAAACTGTCATTTATCTGACTTCTATAACAGAACTGAATTCAACTTACCATTACTATTATTGAGAAAGCTTATTAGAACCTTAGACTTTGATGATAGAGACCAAAATCTTTTTTCCTCCCAGAGTTTGCCAAACATGAATTCTTTCATATGCTCTATAAAATTCCTAACCATTTTAGTCTTAAAAAAAAAGCCACAAACTAGAGTATGAAATTCCTTAAATTCCATTATAATCATTAGTCTCAGCAACCCCCATCAACATTTATCCTGACTGTATTGAGTCTCATTCTTTTCTCCAGTCCCCCAATCTTTCACATCTCCCAAGGTTCAAAAAAGGCAGTATTCTCCCAGATAGCTTATTTCTACAGTTTTAATCTATTAGTTTGGGTATATTTATATATTACATTGCAAAACATTTTAAATCAAATTTTTTATTGGTAATTTGTCAACTACCTCTGAAGGAATTCAATGTCTGAGGCTTTCTATATGTATGATCAGAGCACCAGAAACCACTACCAAATATATTTTGTATTAAATACGGCTTTTTCCAATGAAGTAAAGCAACTGTACTCATCCACCATTAACCAAGTGGCCAAAGGTGAAGTATAGAGTGAGGTGAGTCAAAGATCCAAAAATAATCACATTCCAAATAATCAGTGAAATATGGACACATGCATTCCAAATGCCTATATTTTATGAAAGGTGATGCGTTATTAACAAAGGAGAACTGAAAGTATCATTAGAGTACAAAGCTACTAATTCTAGACCTTGGATACACCTCCTAGGCTGTATGTGTATATTCCCATGTGTTCCTCCTCATCCATCTCCTTACCAGAGCTGTTGCAGTGGGAGGGGTCAACAGGTCTTCCATTTTTATCAGAGCAGGCTATTGCTCGAAAGCGCAGGCCTTTCCCGCATTCTTTGCTGTCTCTTTGTACTCGATATCCTCGTTGAGACTCCCTTCTGTCTTCTGGAAGAATGCAATCTGACCAGTTTCCATAAGGCTGAGATGTAAATACATCACAAGGGCATAGTTCTGTTTCTATGAGAGGGTATAGGTCAGAATCCTGGCATTTCTCTTTCTTCCTGCTTTTCCCTGTTCCAAAAGAGAGACATTGATATATTATTTTCCAATCTGTTTCATTAAAAGTCACATTACTGTCTTTACTAGTGTTTATTTACTAAATGTCAAATAACATATGGCCTTCCCATCTTTTCTTTTGCGGGGAGCATAAAAGCAAATTCTAGGATAATGGAAGCAATTCTCAAAGCAACTGTGATACAGCTCAGTCAGTTAAACATTTGCCTTTGGCTGGGATCAAGCCCCACATCAGGCTTTTTCTCAACAGGGAAACTATTTCTCCCTGTTCTCTGCCTGCTGTTCCTCTGGCTTGTATTCTTTCTGTCAAATAAATAAAATTAAAAAGAAATAAAATTAATTTGGAAAAAAATTTAAAAATGGTTTTATATTGGATAGTGGCAAAAAAAAAAAAAAAAAAAAAAAGAAACCAAAAGATGTTTGCTACAGTGACTCAACAGCTAGAAAGTCTTCGTTTACTTATATGAATTTACCTATAACTTGTTGGTAAGAACAGATTATCTTGTCTCAGTTTTCCTTGAAATTAATGGTTTCCAGGGAAACCAACAAAACACTGGAAATAGTAACATCCTCTCTTTTTGATGTGCATTTTGGCAACAGTTTATTTATTCAAAGAACAAAATAATATCCTCCCATCTAATGGTCCTGGAGTGAGGCTGGGGTCACTCGGGGTGGGTATGGCTGGGGTCACTCGGGGTGGGTATGGCAGACACAGTAAAGCTTATTTTGCTCCTTGTCATCAGGCAGCTCGCAAATGCTAACAGAATAAAAGGAAATAAATGCTCAAATAATGTTGGGTAATTTAATCTGAGAAACAGTTATGGCTTCCACTTTGAGAGACCTTTTAAACTTAAGTATTCTAGAATATGACTTTACCTTAACCAAGTGACATTGATGGACCTTTTAGCTTTTGATCCTGTCTTTGAGTAATGAGAATGTGGAATCACTCCCCACTGCTCTGAGTACTTGATAATAATGTTTAATGGCATTACAACTCAGCATGTAACTTGATTCAACTTTCCTGCCAACACACTTCCACTAGATTCCTAAAAGGTTTCTAATAGATCTGATTATATTTTGTTTTGTCATTAATAAGTCATCAGCTAGAGTCTTGGCTGGTTATACAAAAAAAAAAAAAAAAAAAAGTAGGCTGCTTTATTGGTCTTATTCCCAGTATTTATAAGTGGTTTAGAAATGCCTGATTTGGGGTGCCTGGGTGGCTCAGTTGGTTAAAACAACTGCCTTTGGCTCAGGTCATGATCCCAGAGACCCAGGATCGAGCCCTGCATCGGGCTCCCTGCTTGGCGGGAAGCCTGCTTCTCCCTTTCTTACTCCCCCTGCTTGTGTTTCCTCTCTCACTGTTTTACTCTGTCAAAAAATAAATAAAATATTAAAAAAAAAAAAGAAAGAAATGCTTGACTTAAGCTGATGCATGAGATATTATCTCATTGTCAAATAGTTTATACAATTTTATAGTTGCTGCTTGGGCGACTGGCTCTATGGCTGAGATGCTGCTTATGGACACAAATAAATAAGGATTCCTGCAAGGTCTGAAATGATCTTGCAGGAGCTTCAGCCATGCCACTCTGTCTCCAGGAGGATTACTCACTTGCCTTTACCATTAGAGAAAAAGTTAGACAAACTCAGCCTGTCACGGCTGTGAGAATTTACTGGTTCAAAGATAGGTCCATGCATGGTGACTGGTTTCTTCCTACCAGCACTTAACATACCCAGGTCTCTGGTGCTTCTTAAATGTCCCTAAAAACTTCTTGTCTCCATCTCTTCAATTTCTATTCTCTTCTCAACTCATTTAAGCCTGAATTCGGAGTCCACCTATTTTTGAAACTACTTAACTATTGACAAAGTAATAAAACAAATGAAGCCCTGGAATATCTTTATACCTCATCCTTCAGACTTAATCATTCAGTGATCATTCAGAATATTGATCACACCATCATTGTTGAAATAGCCTCCCCAAATTCCATTGTATCTTACCTTTTTGCCCCTCACCCCCGCCACTCCTCTGGAAGATCGCATTTGTTTGTGGCATTGTTTTCCCCTCTCTACATCTCTTAACTGATGGGCTTTCTCAGGGCCCATCCTATTCTCTTCATTTCTTATCCATTATCTTCACACATCAAGTTTAAAGGAACATCTGTATCTCTTAATTCTCCATTCTAGATTTCTTGCTCAAGCTTCTGAGCCACAGATGAAACATAAAGGGCCAATCAAACTCAGGCTAGCAAAATTCATACTCAACCTCTTCACACCCAGGTCTTCCTTTCTCCATCTTCATTCCCAATTATATCAACATGACCAAGTCAAAATCTAAAATGTCCCACTTGAATTCTGCTGTACTACCTGCATCTGTTTAATGACCAAGATCTAGCATTTTAAATGACTATCTCTTGAATCAGTCCTTGTTTCCATTCTGATCAGTACCATCCATATTTAGCCCATCTCCCAATTTCCAGCTTAAATCCCACTACACTTCCTTCCAGTAATTTATTGCCATCATACTTCATATTCCCTTCAATCTTTTCTCTAAACTGCAGCTAGAAGCAGCTCACAAAGACAGAAGTCCAATCACATCACTCATCTACTTAAAACTCTTCAGTGACTTGCCATATTTCATGGAATGAAGTCTAGACCCCTTGCTATGGTCATCAAGGCTCCATGGTACCAAGGCCATTAGGACCCACCTCCTGCCTATGTTGTGCCATTCTGCCTCTGCCATCTTACAAGCTAGACATACTGAGCATCTTTCAGTTTCTGGAAATTACTCCTTGGTTTCTGGCCTTTGCATTTCTTACGTCAGAAATTTTCTTAAATTGCAATCTCCCTCTGTGATCTAGTTAATCTCTACTTGCTTGTCCTTGAGGTTCAAACTAATACCTTACCCCTTCCAGAAAGCCATTCTTGATTTTTCATCTCAGGTATGGCAAAGATTCTCTTCTGTACTTTTCTTATTCTGCCTATTGCAAATTATCTTTCTGAGGATGTTCACTCCCCCATTCTTGGAACCTATAATTATGCTATCTTACATGGCAAAATGGACTATGTAGACATGACTAGGATTATGGGCCTTGACAGATTATTCTGGATTATCTGGGTGGGTCCAACCTAATCACATGGTCTTAATAGAAGACTAAAAGAATAGTCAGACACAACATTACTAACTTCAAGATGGAAAAGATGTCATGAGCCAAGAAACATGGATAGCCTTTAGCAGCGAGGGGGAAGAAAAAAGAAGGTATTTTCCCCTAGAGCCTCCAGAAAGGCATATAGTTGCACTAACTTGTTTTCAGCCGCGCCTCCCCCCCCTTTTTTAAGATTTTATTTTTTTTGACACACAGAGAGATCACAAGTAAGCAGACAGGCAGGCAGAGAAAGAGGAGGAAGCAGGCTCCCTGCTGAGCAGAGAGCCCAATGCAGGCCTGGATCCCAGATCATGATTTGACCCGAAGGCAGAGGCTTAACCCACTGAGCCACCCAGGCACCCTGTTTTCAGCCTTTTGAAACTGAAGTTCGTTTTAGACCTACATGACTAAGATCATAAATTTGTGTTGTTTTAAAGCCACTAAATTTATGGGCACTTGGTAAAGCAGCAGTAAGAAGCAAACACAGCACTAATACAGCCCCTGTTGTCACAAATTCTATATTGTGGGTTTTTTAAAGATTTTATTTATTTATTTGACACACAGAGAGAGATCACAAGCAGGCAGAGAAAGAGGAGAAAGCAGGCTCCCTGCCGAGCAGAGAGCCCGATGCGGGCCTCGATCCCAGGACCCTGAGATCATGACCTGAGTTAACCCACTGAGCCACCCAGGCGCCCTATATTGTGTTTTAACTGCAATAAAAATCTCTATTTTCCATTACACTGTAAACTCTTAAATTAGGATGTCTATTCCCTAGTAATATTCCTAAGGCATAGCATGTGTAAGGGGTCAAGAAAAATGTTAATTAAAATATTTTAGAAAGTGAGGTGGGGAAAAAGGGAAGATAAAAGGAGTACGAGAGAGCAAGAAACAGGAGAAAGAAAAATACTCATCTATCAGGCAACCAAAAGTTGCTGGAAGAACAAGTATTCTGTATTAATATGAGGTCTCTGTATTTGGGATAACCTTAATTATAGGACTACACTGTTTCTTTTTTTTTTTTTTTTAAAGATTTTATTTTATTTGAAAGAGAGAAACATAGCCAGAGAGGGAACACAAGCAAGGGGAGTGAAGGGAGAAGCAGGTTCCCCGCCGAGCAGGCAGCCCGATGCGGGGCTCCATCCCGGGTCTCCGGGATCATGACCTGAGCCGAAGGCAGTTGCCCAACCAACTGAGCCACCCAGGCACCCAAGGACTACACTGTTTCAAGAAGGATTTGAGTAAGTTAATACAGAAAGAGTTATCAAAATGAGCAATTATTGGTGGTCTTTTACTTTGATTACATTATACAGAAAAAAAAA